>ML253262.1:3606-77532 GCA_005239495.1 Nicotiana undulata
ATTTGTAAAATCGTGAAATACATTGGATCGTTACTCGAGTGTAATACCCGAAGGATCGATACTTGTTGCCCTCGATCATTTTAATTGTTTTCTAGGATAGTTTATAGTTTTGCATTTAGTTATAAATAATCATTAAAAACCCAAAATCATATTTGTTTGGCACTGCACGATAGGTGATAATTCTCTAGCATTCCTAAACGCCCTCATATTGTTCTCTGTGGGATTCGACCCCAACCTTGTTGGGTTACTATATTTGACAATGATCGCTTACATTCTTTTAAGGTGTAAATTGAGCGTATCAACATGTAACAACATCATGCGATGACTCCTGATCCTATCGTCCTGCCAATGCATTAATGCGGTTCTGAGGACCGCTCAAGCTAGATGCTCCGCCTCTGCCTCTACCGCGACTCACTGGTGCTTGTGAACCTTGCCCAGGGGGTGTACTGATGATGTTGAACCAACTACAGATCGTGTTGGCTGAGCTATGCTTGCATCACCCCTCATCAGACAATCCCTCAAAACGTAGCCCGGATAACCACAAGTATAACAAACACCTATTCAGAGCTCATCGTGGCAAGGGCGGCCTCATCTGACTTGACTCGCCCCTATACTGAGAACCTGAGGCCCTGAAATTCTTACCAGACCCTGAATATGAGGAACAATCAAAACTTTTACAGCCAAACTGAGGGGGTGCGCTAGCCGATGGCTGGGCTAGATACCTCAGGTTCTGTTTTTTCTGACAACCTCAAAACTCACCAGAAGGACCCGAAGACCTTGCTCTCTTAATCTAGGCCCTATCATGCTCACGATTTATCCTCTACTTTTGTTTACGCTCCTCTACACCTTGAGCGCATGCCTGAATATGAGAAATATCCATGTCCGGCTGAAGTGAAACCGACATACAATCGTTAAACAAGTGAGGCTCTAATCCCATCACGAATCGGTGAACCCGATCCTTCTTCTTAGATACAATAGTGGGAGCATACCTAGCCAACAAATCAAATTGAAGATTGTACTCCCGAGCACTCATGTTACCCTATCGAAGGGTCAAGAACCTATCAACTCTGGTCCGTCTAAGCTCTGGTGGCAGATAATGACGAAGAAAAGCTTGCCATACTGCTGGAGGGGCATCCTCACCTCTGGACAATTCCCAAGACTGGTACCAATTAACTGCAACATCTCGGAGTATATAAGAAGCTATCTCAACTAACGCAGTCGCAGTGGCCTTCATTACCCTTAATGTTCTCTGCTTTCTATCAATAAATACCTGAGGGTTTCTCATTCGGATCTACCCAGTGAATACGGGAGGGTCTAAATTAATAAAGTCCCGAACCCTCGCACTGACAGACCTATTTGCATGACCATTATCTACTTCCTAATGTCGAGCCTGCGCAGCTACGAATCGGGTTAATAGCTGAATATCATCTATCATCTCCTGACCCGATGCATCTGGCTGAGAGTTAAACGTACACGGGCGGGCGCTGGAGCTGGTGCCCCTTGAAACTCTTCTAGAAAGGACGGGGTATGTGAAGTCTGAGATGGAATTTCACTATAAGGCTCTCCCTGAGCCCTGGTAACTCGTGGCGCTCGACTAATAGTCTCGCCATCCACGGACTTTCCCTTCTGGGTGGCTGTAGTCTTCTGAGGCATCGTTGAAAACGTAACTTATATTTAGGAACATGAATTTTTAATTCGCACGATCTGAGATAAAAAAAGAGGATAACATCCTATATGTCCTGTAGCCTCATGTCTATAAGTGTGGTGCCCAACACACCTATAAATAAGACTCTACTAGACACGGTCTATAGAAAACCCTAGGAGAGAACTACTCTGATACCACTTTTGTCATGACCCAAACAGATGGGCCGCGACGAGTGCCCAAGTCCTACTTATCAAACACCGTTAAGCATGTGAATAAGATATAAACATGAATAATACCTGCTGAATTTCGAGAGTAACAGGCACGAGGAAAACCTGTCCGAAAGACATATATACATATACGTGCGGATTACAGTGGGCGAGCCGACAAGGCCGCGATAGACAACTATATACCCAAAACTGAAAGCCGATAAGGCCACATACTATCCAACTGTACATAACTATATACATACCTCTAATGGAAATACAATTGTACAAAGGCGGGACTGAGCCACGTCATACCCATATATATACATATATACTCAAAAGTAGCTCCATATCAAGTGGATCACGCCAACTCTCACTGATCAAGGATCCTAAGAAGGGGGACCATCGACTTGCCTAACAGCATCTACGAGCATGAAATGCATAGGGTGTTAGTACGAATAATGTACTGAGTATGTAAGGCATGAAAATAAGCACATAAGAGACATAGATGAAACATGGAATAAAGAAATCCATCTATAAATCTAAATAACTTTATAAATCCTGAAACATTTATAATATCATGCACGTGCATATAAATGTCGTGTCATGCATAGATATAGGTGTACATAATATCATCAAGCCTCTGAGAGCACCCCATCATATCGTCTCGACCACTGTGGGCAACATCATCAACATATACCAACTGATCAGGTGGGGTGCGTATATAACGCCGTAACCTTTTTCCCACATCCCATATATATATATATATATATATATGCATAAGAAATACCTTAATAAAATCAATATGCCTTTCGGATAAACAATATCAAATATGTATTTTTCTAGGACCCATGAACAGAAGATAATAATAATTCACATGGGAAATAAAGAATATAGACACCCCTAGTATTTCTAGGAATAGAGTAATTTATGGAGACCGTGTGTTTGCTCGTTTTTTCTGTATAATTTTGATCATGTCAAAAAGAAAGAAGGGGTAGCCTTAACATATCTTAAGTAGGGAAAACTCCGTATAATATTCTTGGTGAAGATAGCATTGTACTCCTTTAGAACCTCAAAAGTTTACGTTGCTACGATTCGAACAATTCTCGTTGGAATTGTTTTGATGCAAGAATTTTCGTTGGAGCCTGGATTGAATTTAGCTACTGTTCTTGAAGTATTTTGAATCTAGGAAGAATGATATGGAAATTAAAATGGACGTTCTGATTCTTTGTCCAAAATGAAAATGGAAACAAGACTTAATAGTAAGTCTTTCTTTATTAAATTCCTACTAACTTTAGAACATACCCACCTAATAATAAGATGACTAAGAGTCATCCTCTTAAGTTGTGTCCTTCTGCCACGTTTTCTTTGGGGGGAGGGGGGAGAATTAATCTTATCTCATATTTTTAATAATTAACTAGGTAATGTCATGTTACCCGATAATTAACTAATTACCCGCATAACTAAGAATTATCTCAAATTACCGAAAAATACTACTCATTTTTAATATACTTTATACATCATACTATTACGGCCATATGGTACCTTGTATGGTACTAGTCCATAAATATCTGGTAGTATCGCTCAACCCGTATTTTATCCCAAATCAACAACCTTCAACGAAATTCGTTTTCTTTAATTCGTATACCCTTTATCCGTCATGACACTTACTTATCGCTTGTTATAAATAGCATAAATATGTTATTATCAAGATAATCTCATCCTCGAGTCTACGTCGATTATTTGAAGACGAAACTTTAACGTACGAAAATGCGAGATGTAACAGTTGCGACCAACACTAGCTGCTATGGAACCACCTATATCCATTTAAAGATGTAGCGCCCCAGGAAAAAGGGACGTTAATACTATCGAATAGTACTAGTATGAAGATCTAAACACTAACCTTAATAGAAGGAACAAGAAAACACACAAAAAGGGAAACAATCATGTTGTACAATAAAAGATTCAAAGAAACACTATAACATCAAGTAGATGACCACATAAGATCCCGATTCACTTTTCATCTTATTAGGTTGTTAATCTGAGTGCTATGTGCCACAATTCACAATACCACTGTATTCTTACACGGATCTGATCTCGGCCCGATCGGCTAAGCCATCTTATTTGAGACATCAACCACGTTCACAATGTCATCCACAATACCAGCGTGTTCTTACACGGCGTCCGATCTTGGCCCAATCGACTAAGGAATCTCATTTGAGACATCAACCATATTCAATAAGTCATTTTCAGCACAATACCACTGTGTTATTACACGGAGTCCGATCTCGGCCCGATCGGCTAAGCTATCTCCATTGAGACATCATCCATACAATCAATCATCTCACTTTACATTTCCTTACCATATTTTGATACATTAGCACGAGGGCTTTATTTATTAAATCATTCTTAGCTCTTGGCCGTACTTTACATTTTCAATTTTGGCCCTTTTTAATATTCGACATCATTATCACATCGATAAGATCTATCATGTAAGGCATGTTAACACATAAAGAAGAAGGCTTGGAAAATCTTAAGCACACATAGGCTTTTCCTACAATTTGGCATAGCAACCATCATTCGATCATTAACATGCGAAGCGCGAAGGGGATGGATGTCTAAGCGGTTGAAAGAGTTTGTCTTGAAAACCGAAGTATTTATAGAAATATTGGGGGTTCGAATCCCTCTCCATCCGCGAGGTCATAAGTTCTCTCTTGCGTTATCTATAGATAAGAACGAATCAGATCGACTCGATTGATATGATAGATGGAATGGAATCCTCAACCTTTCTCAACACAAATTCCTCATTCCAAACACATTGTCAAGTAGCATGATGACATGATAACATTTAGAACAATTTTTGAACATGAATCTTTCAACACATCATATTAAGGCAGCCAATTCTAACACGATCAAGTTAGGAACTTACACCAAATACTCGGACGCTAGGGGTTCGATTCTAAGAAGAAGGGAGTTTAGCCATACATACCTCAATAGAGCTTTTAAGCAAATTTTACTTTTAGAAATCATTTTAAGACAGTTGAGTCGAGGCTCATTTCGTAATCTATTTCATATATTTCCTCATTTCATAGGCATCACAAGACGCAATTATAAATGTTGTCCACACTCTATTTCCCCATTTAATTTAATTCACTTTCAAACATCTTTATAGTTTATCAACCACTAGACACACTCAATCAAGAAATTTAGTACGCATACAAGCGGTTAGAAGTATTAAGTATATCGAGTTTTCCTTACCTAATCAGTATACCAGTTTTAATTTAAACCACAACTCAAAGCCATATCATTTTAATAAGCAACCCATACTTTAAACATCTATCGTTCAATATACGAATCATTCAGAATGATCAAGTTTATGAGTTTTTAGGGGATAACGCGGAACGTAGAAATTAGGGATTTTCAGCCGGTCATACAAACACTTACAGAAACATTATGGAATTTAATTCCGAGAGAAAAAGTTTAGCCAACATACCTTGTTTGAGCTTCTTAAGTTACCACAACGCACGAACACTTCTAGCAATAATAATCTACAAGAAGATAGCGAAAATCGATTAATAATTAGAAATATTTCACATGGTGTAACTCTCTTAAGACTTTCATTAACCACCTAACATGTAAAATAGACTACAAGGTTCTATAATGGAAATTCCTTCTTCCCCAACCATTTTCAACAAGAACAACCCAAAAATAGTTCTTTAATCCCGCATACTATAGCTTAACGTCACATTCATTGCTTATTTCTAACCACACAATATATTTTTGAACTCATAATCTCTTATATGAAATCATAGAAGTAGGACTTACCCGGAAGGATAGTGAGATAGAGATTAGCTTCCTTGATGCTTGAGAATTGGTGCAAGATTGGATGATTAGGATGTTAAGTTCCTCATTCCCTTCTAAAATTCTCTCACCTCTCTCTAGATTCAGTAGAAAATAGCCCCAAATGAAGCCTCAAGGCTTATTTATCACAATGGGGTCGGATATAAAAATTTCCAAAAATGACCCCCGAAGTCAATTATGTGGTGCAATTATGCTATAACATAATCGTTTTGTAGGCAGCAGAATTGCAGCATAATCATTGTGCGACAGCTTAATCAATTATGCGATAACATAATAAATATGCGACAACATAATAGTTTGCCCGTCTTTGCTCCACATTGCGATGCTTATGCAATCCGCGGAACCGTTTTGCGGTCGCAAAACTGATAACCAATCTAGCCTTTGGTACTTTGATCATAACTTTGTGTAGGAATGTCCAAATGACGAACGGTTTGAAGAGTTAGAAACTAGACTCGAAGGTCTTTAATTTGATAGGTTGTTCATCACATAAAACCATATATATATATATATATATATATATATATATATATATGTAGATATGCTCGTCTAAAGTTTGGACTTGTGCAAACTCATTCGAAATTTTAGCCTATTATATAATTTTATAACTTGAATTAGACTTAGGCATCTCATTAGACCCCACATTACTTATTATATAACTTATACACTTACTTACTGTAACGACCCGACCGGTCGTTTTGTGTTATAGGACCCTGTTCCCCTAAATGAGGCTTCCCGTAGTGACTTTTTATGATTTATGACCTGTGAGGATGGGTGGTACGGGATTTGGAAGAGTTTGGAATGGTATAGAAACACTTAGTTCCTTAAGGTTGGCCGCCAAGTTTTACTTCGGTCAACGTTTTGAGTAAACGACCTCGGAATCAAGTTTTGACGGTTTCGGTAGCTTCGTATGATGATTTCGTACTTGTGCGTATGTCCGGAATGGGTTTTGGATGACTCGGGAGCGTTTTGGCGCCGAATAGCAAAATAAGAGTTTCCTTAATTGAGGTTCGGAACATGTTTTTGCGTTATCAAGGGCCAAACGGAATTTCAAGACCGGGAATATTTCTATTATGTCATTTATGACTTGCTTGCAAAATTTTGTGTCATTCCGAGTAGTATAGGTCGGTTCGGTGCATTGTTAGCTAATTCAAGAACTTAAAATTCTTAAGTTAGTTTCTAGGGGTTTTGAGGTGTGATTTGGATGGGGGCTCGGGTGGGACCAGATGCCATGCGGGCATCAAACGAGGCCAAAAACCAGCAGCAACAGCTGCTGGTGTACAAGGTCTAGTGTGACCGCACCTGTTGTTGCCCAGCCGCAGGTGCGAGATCGCTCATCCGGTACTTGCCTCGCAGGTTTGGCCCCAGGTGAGGCTGCCATTTCTCGCATGTGCGGATCATATTCTGCAGGAGCTGAGCCACTGGGCAGGATTCTCTCTGCAAGTGCGAGCCCAAGTTCCCTTGTCTAATTCCGCAGGTGCGAGACTATACTCGCAGATGCGATACCGCATGTGCAGTCCTCGAGCCGCAAGTGCGAAAATCCTGTAGGCAGTGAGGTCTTTTAAAATACGGGAAAGAAACCATTTTACTCCATTTCTTTCATCCATAGACGACCTTTAGAGATTGGAAAAGAGCCAAACGACCTAACTACTGAAAGGTAAATGATTTCTACTTCAATGCTAGTTTAATACATGAATTCCTAGGTAAATTAACCTCCTAATTAGTGAAAATCAAGGGTTAGTGTAAAAACCTAGGGCTTTAGGTAATTTAGGGAATTACCAACTAACTATCTATGAAATCATACAAAAATCATATATTAATGATCCTTAGGTTATGGGTAAGTGTTTCCTTCGAAAATTTCCGGAATTCGAGCATGTGGGTCCGAGGGTGTATTTTGGGATTTTTCAAAGTAGGTTGAATTACTGTTGAGTATAAATTAATTCATGTATACCATATTTGACTAGTTTCGAGTCCTTGGGAGACGAGTTTAGAGTTTCGGGCTCGTTTTTGACCCGAAAAGTAAGCTCGACACGAAGTGAGTCTCCTTTCTAACCTTGTAAGAGGGAATTATCCCCATAGGTGATTATAAAAAATGTCTTGTCCTTATTTTTGGGGGCTACGCACGCACGAAGTGACGAGAGTCCGTGCGTAGCTACTATTATGTTAGGTTGGGTAGTTTTAGGACTCACAAGCATGTTTGTATGTGCCTTATATGTGACCCTAAATGTATTTTGAGTTGCTTAGTATCCTTGAACTGGTATGAGAATATTTTGAAAGTTACATTCAAACATTACATTGCTTAAATTCTTGTCTTCAAGTATAATCTTTGTTAAATCCCTGAATTCTTGATAATTTTGTGTATGTATACGGGCACCCGCGTCGCATGTATGATTCGTGAGCGGGATAGCCCTATCGTTATGTCAACTGCGTCGCATGTTCGATTCGCAAGCAGGGTAATAGATGCATCTATGGTTCGAGCCGTTCGACTCTCGGCAGTGCACATTTATTTTCGCGACGCTTCGGCCATACGCTTTCGGCATATTATGTGCTATATTTGATTGGGAGTTTTGTGATACTTGAATAAATTGATTCATGTGAAAAGGAGATTTAGTACATTATATGCTAGAGAAATTTAACTTGCAAAGGTAATTACAATTATACTTGATATTTTATGTCTTTTTTATTACTACGACTGCTATTACTGCCTAGCCTTCATTTAATTACATTATTTAATTTTGATCCTAGTAAGTATCACGTAGAACTCTCGTCACTACTTCTTCGAGATTAGATGGTATACTCACTGGGTTCATATTTGTTTATGTACTCATGCTACGCTTCTGTACTTAACTGTACAGGTTCTGATGCAGGTGCATGTGGGTATTCGTCCGGAGTTCGTCCCTGGCCTATAGCTGGTGTGGACTTATCGGTGAGCTGATTTCCTTGACGCTTTTCTCTGGAAGCACCTTGAAGTTCCTCTTTTCTTTTGCTATGTCTGTTTATATTTCATCAGACAGTAGGGCAGACTTGTATTCTCTTTTGGATATCATTTCTATTAGATGCCCGTAGACCCAAGACGCCAGTTCCTGGCACACCCACATAGTGGATATTACATTCGTTTGGGTTGTAATTATTGGTGGTAACTAATTTAGTTATTTTTCTCTTTATGGTTGTCTAAATCACTTGTATATTTCGTAATTAAGTTCTAAAAGTTTCACAAGAATTAGTAAATTGTTTGATAAATTAAGAAGGGGTCACTAGCAAAAATAAGATTGGCTTTCCTGACATCGGAGTTGGGCGCCATAACGGCCTGAATTAGGATTTGGGTTGTGACAACATGGTATCATAGCTCTAGGTTCACGTAGGTCTCACAAGTCACGGGCAAACCTAATACAGTCTTGCGGATAGATACGGAGACGTCTGTATTTACCTTCAGGAGGCTATAGGGTGTTAGGAAATCTCTCTTTGTTCATATTCTTTCGTGCAATTGATGGTATAATGAATCTCACTCTTCTATTCTCTCACAGATGGTGAGGACACACGCAACCGATATTCCAGACCTGGGCGGGGCCGCTACCCCTGTTGTCCGAGGTCGTGGTAGAGGCCGGGGGAAAGCACCGGCCCGAGGTAGGGGACGAGGGCATCCCAAAGCTGTTCCATTAGCACACTTAGCGGATCCGACATCGGATCCCATTACTGAGAAGTAGGGAGAGGTGCCCCCAACAGATCCTGCTCCGATGGACTTCATGACTGCGCAAGGTTTCCAGGAGGTCATGGGTCGTATGATGCGGTTCATGGATACTATGACTCAGGCTGGTTTATTTCCAGCGGATCTTGCCACATCCCAGGCGGGAGGGGAGTCCATAACCCTACTTGTCAGGCCGCAGGACACGCAGCAGCAGTATATCAGACCCCGGGTACACTGCCCGTGGGTGGGCCCAGCTTGTAGCAGCCGCACGTGAGCTCATACCAATTGCGGACGGCGATCCGCAAAAGTTATTAGACAGGTGGACCAGATTGCACCCTCCTGTATTCGGAGGTGAGCAGGGCGAGGATGCCCAGGACTTCATTGATAGGTGCAGGGCCAGACTCCACAACATGAGGATATTGGAGTCCCATGGAGTTGACTTCACTTCATTCTAGTTAGAGGGCACAACCCGCAGATGGTGGCAGTCCTATATCCTTGGTAGACCGGCAGGTTCCCCTTCCGTCACTTGGTAGTTGTTCACTCAATTGTTCTTGGAAAGATATATTTCACCCTCCGAGAGAAAAGAGCTGCGGTATCAGTTTTAGTAGTTGGAGCAGGGAAAGTTCTCGGTGACAGACTACGAGGCCAGGTTTTTTAAGTTGTCTCGTCATGTCCTTATGATACTTCCTAGTGATTCTGAGAGAGTGCGGAGATTTGTAGCTGGGTTGCACTCAGGCATTAGGGCCAACATGGCCCGAGAGGTGTAGATGGGGACTCCCTATCAACTTGTGGTCGAGATAGCTCGCCGGATTGAGGGTTATCGATCGAGGGGCAGAGAGCACGGTCAGCAGGACAAGAGAGCTAGATTTTTTGGAGATTTCAGAGGTGCCCCAGCCAGGGGTAAAGGTCAGTTAGGTAGGGGCCAGCGTAGCAGGCCTCCATATTCAGCTCCTCCACCGCCTCCCCGTGGTGTTCCAGTGAGGCCCTATTTCAGTGCAATGCCGGAGAGTTCTTACCGCCCACCATCCATTCAAGGTTCCTCCGGTGGGTATTCCGGTCATCATGGGTCTTCTAGTCCTTACTTCAGTGCCATGGCAGAGAGTTCTCACCGTCCCCCAGCTATCCAGGGTTCTTCATCTTCAGGTCAGCATGCTATGGTACCGAGGGGATGTTATGAGTGCGGGGATCCAGGCCACATGAGGATGACTTATCCCAGGCTTCGGGGCAAGGCTGTTCAACCGAGTTATCAACCCACATTCTCAGCACCGGTGCCCCGTCCGCCCAGAGGTGGAGGACAGGCTGGTAGAGGTCGTCCTAGAGGTGGAGGCCAGGTAGGGGGAGCTCAGCCAACTCCTATTCATTCCAGCAGAGGCCAGTCATCCGGTGCTCTAGCCAGGTTCTATGCTATTCTAGCCCGATCAGATGTAGTGGCCTCAGACGCCATGATCACAGGTACTATTTCAGTATGTGGTAGAGAGGCATCAATGTTATTTGATCCAGGATCCACTTATTCATATGTATCAGCCTTATTTGCTTGTTTCCTAGATGTTCCTCGCGAGTCCTTGGGTACTCCTATTTATGTGTCCACTCCCGCGGGCGATTCTATGGTGGTAGATCGAATTTATCGGTCTGTGTGATTACATTTTGTGGGTTCGAGACAAGAGCAAACCTCCTATTGCTCGACATGGTTGATTTTGAGGTTATTCTAGGCATGGATTGGCTATCTCCTTATCATGTCATCCTAGATTGCATGCCAAGATAGTTATTCTAGCCATGCCCGAGTTGCCCAGGTTGAAGTGGGGAGGTTCCTCAGTTAGTGCATCTAGTCGAGTTATTTCCTTCCTTAAGGCTCGACATATGGTCGAGAAGGGTTTTCTGGCTTATCTTGCTTATGTGCGGGACACCACCGCCGAGTCTCCGACGATTTATTCAGTGCCAGTGGTTTGAGAGTTTGCTGATGTTTTTCCTTCAGACCTTCCAGGAATGCCTCCGGATCGTGATATAGATTTATGTATTGATTTAGCCCCAGGCACCCAGCCTATTTCCATTCCCTCGTACCGTATGGATCTGAAGGAGTTGAAGTAATTGAAGTAGAAGCTTGAGGAGTTGTTAGCTAAGGGGTTTATCAGGCCGAGTGTGTCGCCTTGGGGTGCTCCAGTGCTATTTGTGAAAAAGAAAGATGGGTCTATGCGGATGTGTATTGACTACCGCCAGTTGAACAAGGTCACCATTAAGAATAAGTATCCATTGACGCACATCGATGATTTGTTGTACCAGTTGCAGGGTGCTCGGATGTTTTCTAAGATCGACTTGAGATCGGGGTACCACCAGTTGAAGATTCGGGACTCGGATGTTCCGAAGACTGCTTTTTGTACGAGATATGGCCATTATGAGTTCCTGGTGCTGTCCTTTTGGCTTGGCTAATGCCCCAACAGTATTTATGGACTTGATGAACATGGTGTTCCGGCCGTATGTTGATTCTTTTGTCATTGTCTTCATTGATGACATTCTGATTTACTCACGCAGCTTGGGCGAGCACGAGTAGCATTTGAGAGTTGTGCTCTAGACTTTGCGAGAACAGAAGTTATATGCTAAGTTCTCTAAGTGTGAGTATTGGTTGGATTCCGTGGCATTCTTGGGACATGTGGTATCCGGAGAGGGTATAAAGGTTGATCCTAAGAAGATTGAGGCAGTCCAGAGTTGGCCACGTCCTACTTCAGCTACAGAGACCAGGAGTTTCTCTGGTCTAGCGAGCTACTATCGGCGATTTGGGGAGGTCTTTTCATCCATTTCAGCCCCACTGACTAGATTGACTCAGAAGAATGCCCCGTTCCGATGGTCCGACGAGTGTGAGGCGAGCTTTCAGAAGCTTAAGACAACATTGACCTCAGCACTAGTTCTGATTTTGCCTTTCGGTTCAGGGATGTACACAATATATTGCGACACTTAACGCGTTGGCTTGGGGTGTGTGTTGATGCAGGATGGGAGAGTTATTGTTTATGCTTCGCGCCAGCTGAAGGTTGATGAGAAGAATTACCCTGTGCACGATTTGGAGTTGGCGGTGATTGTCCATGCTCTTAAGATTTGGAGGCACTACTTGTATGGGGTGTCTTGTGAGGTTTATACAGACCATCGCAGCTTGCAGCACTTGTTCAAGTAGATGCATCTTAATTTGAGGCAGCGTAGGTGGCTTGAGTTGCTGAAGGATTATGACATCACCATTCTTTATCATCCGGGCAAGGCAGATGTGGTAGCAGATGCCTTGAGTAGGAAGGCGGAGAGTATGGGTAGTTTGGCTTATATCGCAGAAGAGGAGATACCTCTAGCCTTGGACATTCAGTCCTTGGCTAATCGCCTTGTAAGGTTGGACCTTTCGGAGCCCCGTCGATTTCTTGCACATGTGGTTGCTCAGTCTTCGTTATTGGGGGAGATTAAGGCACGTCAGTTTGATGATCCGTGTTTGGCAGAGCTATGGGAGACAGTGATTCAGGGTGGTGCCAAGGAGGTTACTGTGGGTGAGGATGGTGTTCTGAGACTTCAGGGTCGTCTGTGTGTTCCTAATGTTGATGGCCTGAGGGAGAGAATTCTAGAGGAGCCTCACGGTTCACGGTATTCTGTTCATCCTGGTGCTACGAAGATGTACCGTGACTTGAAGCAGCATTTCTGGTGGAAGCGGATGAAGAATAACATAGTGGAGTATGTGGCTAGATTTCTTAATTATGAGCACTAGAGGCCAGGAGGAAGTGGGAGCGCATCACTAATTATCAGCAGGTCAAGTATCAGCAGGTCAGCGGATGCCTATTCTGGAGTGGAAGTGGGAGCGCATCACTATGGACTTCGTGGTTGGGTTACCTCGGACCTTGAGGAAGGTTGATGCGGTTTGGGCATTGTGGATAGGTTGACCAAATCGGCGCATTTCATTCCAGTAGCTACTACATATATTTCTGAGAGGTTTGCCCATATCTACATTTGAGAGATAGTCTGGTTGCAAGGTGTGCATGTGTCCATTATATCTGATCGAGGTCCTCAGTTCACCTCGCACTTCTGGAGAGCATTGCATAGTGAGTTGGTCACTCAGATAGATCTCAGCACAGCATTTCACCCTCAAACTGATGGTCAGTCTGAGCGGACAGTTAAGATATTGGAGGACATGATCAGGTCATGTGTGATTGACTTCGGAGGTCAGTGAGACCAGTTCTTGCCTCTGGCTGAGTTTCCTTACAATAATAGTTATCAGTCCAGCATCGAGATGTCTCCATTTGAGGCTTTGTATGGCCAGCGATGTCGTTCTCCTATCGGGTGATTTGATCTTTGCGAGGCTAAGTTATATGGCACTAAACTGGTGAGGGATGCTTTGGAGATAGTAAAGTTGATTCAGGAAAGGCTCCGCACAGCACAGTCCAGACAGAAGAGTTACGCGGATCAGAAGGCGCGTGACGTAGCATTTATGGAGGGAGACAAGGTCCTGTTGAAAGTCTCGCCGATGAAGGGTATTATGAGGTTTGGGAAGAAGGGAAAGTTGAGCCTGAGGTTTATAGGTCCTTTCGAGGTGTTGAGGCGAGTTCGAGAGGTTGCTTACGAGCTTGCTTTACCTCCCATTTTATCAGGGGTTCACCCAGTCTTTCATGTATCCATTCTCCGGAGGTACCACGCCGACTTCTCTAACGTGGTTGATTTTAGCACCATTCAGTTGGATGAGAGGTTGGTCTACAAAGAGGAGCCAGTTGCTATTATTGATAGACAGGATCGTCAGTTGAGGCCCAAGAGAGTTTCTGCAGTGAAGGTCCAATAGAGGGGCCATCCCGTCGAAGAGGCGACTTTGGAGTCCGAGGAGGACATGCGGAGCCGGTATCCACACTTATTCTGCACTTCAGGTATGATTCTAGCCCCGTTCGAGGACGAACGTTTGTTTAAGAGGTGAAGAATGTAACGACCCGAACGGCTATTTTGTGTTATAGGACCCCCGTTCCCCTAAATGAGAATTCCCATAGTAGATTTTTATGATTTATGACCTGTGGGGATGGGTGGTTCGGGATTTGGAAGAGGTATAGGAACACTTAGTTCTTTAAGGTTGCCCTTTAAGACCAAGTTTGACTTCGGTCAATGTTTTGAGTAAACGACCTCGGAAACGAGTTTCGACGGTTCCGGTAGCTCCGTATGATGATTTTAGACTTGTGCGTATGTCCGGAATGGGTTTTGGATGACCCGGGAGCGTTTCGTTGCCAAATAGCGAAATAAGAGTTTCCTTAAGTTCAAATTGAGGTTCGGAACATTTTTTTGCGTTATCAAGGTTCGAACGGAATTCCGAGACTGGGAATAGTTCTGTTATGTCATTTATGACTTGTTTGCAAAATTTGGCGTCATTCCGAGTAGTATAGGTCGGTTCGACGCATTGTTAGCGAATTCAAGAGCTTAAAGTTATTAAGTTTGATTCTAGGGGTTTTGAGGTGTGATTTTGAATTTTAGCGTTCTTTTGAGTGTTCGAAGGCTCGAGCAAGTACGTATTATGATTTGGGACTTGTTGGTATATTTGGATGGGGTCTCGGGTGGGCCCAGATGCCATTCGGGCAACAAACGAGGCCAAAAACCAGCAGCAACAGCTACTAGTGCACCAGGTCTGGTGTGACCGCACCTGCAAATGCCCAGTCGCAGGTGCAAGACCGCTCCTGCGGTCCTTGCCTCGCAGGTGCGGCCCCAGGTGAGGCTGCCATTTCTCGCAGGTGCGGATCATATTCTGTAGGAGCGGAGCCGCAGGTGCGAGCTCCTCTCCGCAGGTGCGAGCCCAGGTCCCCTTGTCCAATTCCGCAGGTGCAAGACTATCCTCGCAGATGCGATACCGCAGGTGCGGTCCTCAAGCCGCAGGTGCGGAAACCCTGTAGGCAGTGAGGTCTTTAAAATACGGGAAAGAAACCATTTTACTCCATTTCTTTCCTCAATAGTCGACCTTGAGAGCTTGGAAAAGAGCCAAACGACCTAACTACTGAAAGGTAAGTAATTTCTACTCCAATGCTAGTGTAATACTTGAATTCCTAGGTAAATTAACCTCCTAATTAGTGAAAATCAAGGGCTAGAGTAAAAACCTAGGGCTTTAGGTAATTTAGGGAATTACCTACTAACTAGCTATGAAATCATACAAAAATCATATATTAATAATCCTTAGGTTATGGGTAAGTGTTTCCTTCGAAAATTTCCGGAATTCGAGCATGTGGGTCTGCGGTGTATTTTGGGATTTTTCTAAGTAGGTTGAAATAACTACTTAATTAGGGAAATTTCATACTATTGAGTATAAATTAATTCATGTATACCATATTTGACTAGTTTCGAGTCCTTGGGAGATGAGTTTGGAGTTTCGGCCGCGTTCTTGACCCGGAAAGTGGGCTCGACACGAGGTGAGTCCCGTTTATAACCTTGTAAGAGGGAATTATCCCCATAGGTGATTATAAATAATTGCTTGTCCTTATTTTGCAGGGGCTACGCACGCACAAAGTGATGAGAGTCCGTGCGTAGCTACTATTATATTATGTTGGGTAGTTTTAGGACTCACAAACATGTTTGTATGTGCCTTAGATGTGACCCTAAATGTATTTTGAGTTGCTTAGTATCCTTGAACTGGTATGAAAATTTTTTGGAAGTTACATTCAAACATTACATTGCTTAAGTTCTTGTCTTCAAGTATAATCTCTGTTAAATCCCTGAATTCTTGATAATTCTGTGTATGTAAACGGGCACCCGCGTCGCATGTATGATTCGTGAGCGGGATAGCCCTATCATTATGTCAATTGCGTCGCATGTTCGATTCGCGAGCGAGGTAATAGATGCATCTATGGTTCGAGTCCTTCGACCCTCGGCAGTGCCCATTTATTTTCGCGACGCTTCGGCCGTACGCTTTCGGCATATTATGTGCTATATTTGACTGGGAGTTTTGTGATACTTGAATAAATTTATTCATGTGAAAAGGATATTTAGTACATTATAGCAACTGGAAAAGGTAATTACAATTTATACTTGATATTTCATGTCTTTGTGATTACTACAACTGCTATTCTTGCCTAGCCTTCATTTAATTACATTTTTTAATTTTGACCCTAGTAAGTATCACGTCGACCTCTCGTCACTACTTCTTCGAGATTAGATGGGATACTCACTGGGTATATATTTGTTTATGTACTCATGCTACGCTTATTTACTTAACTGTACAGGTTCTGAGGCAAGTGCATCTGGGTATTCGTCCGGAGTTCGTCCCTGACCTATAGCTGGTGTGGACTTCTCGGTGAGCTGCTTTCCTTGACGCTTTTCTCTGGCAGCACCTTGGAGTTCCTCTTTTCTTTTGCTATGTCTTTTTATATTTCATCAGACAGTAGGGAAAACTTGTATTTTCTTTTGGATACTCACTTCTATTCGATGCCCGTAGACTCGTGACACCAGCTCCTGGCACACCCACGTAGTGGATATTACATTCTTTTGGGTTGTAATTATTGGTGGTAACTAATTTCGTTATTTGTCTCTTTATGGTTGTTTAAATGACTTGTTTATTTTGTAATTAAGTTCTAAAATTTTCATAAGAATTAGTAAATTGTTTGATAAATTAAGAAGGGATCACTAGAAAAAATAAGATTGGCGTGCCTGACATCGGAGTTGGCCGCCATCACGACCTGAATTAGGATTTGGGTCGTGACATTTACCATATCCAATTGATATACATCATTAATAGCACATAAAATATTGTAATTAGCCTACCTGGCACCACGAAATCCTAAATTACTTAGCGAAATTTTTTTTGGGGCCTTACAGCGCTACATCTTTATATAGATGCAGGTGGTTCCACAACAGACAACGTTGATCAGAGATCGGGGTACATCCTCTTCCTAGTAGACTTGGTGAGCCCCAATTCATCCAAGGATCATGTATTGTATCTTTTGGTCATATTATTATCACGTTTTGAGGTATAGCCGGAGCCTTATTGCCGGTACTATCATAACACACTTTTGTATCTTTTAGAGGCTCCGTAGACGCAGTGTGGGTTGTACATGGGTGCCAGAAAAGTCAAACAATTTATGTTGTATTTTCATCACTTGTTCCACTCAAACCATAAGAATGTGTGTATCTTGAGACTTTAAATGATATAACTAATGAAATGATTTAGTATTGTATACATGATCTCCCTACAGTCTAATTAATAAAATTATGTCTTCTCTTAATCATATGTGAGTTGGCTAGAAAGTATCTAACATGCTTGCTTGACCGGGTTCACTCGGTTAAGTGCCAGTCGCGCCTCCCGAGTTTAGGGCGTGATAGGATTCCTCTATTTCGTTTAAGGAGTTCTAGTGAGGTTGAAGAGCCGGATTGAGGACTTGGAACCGAGGTAAGTCTCTTTCCTAGCCTTGTAATAGGGAACTTATCCCGTTAGATGTATTAATTATTGTGTGCTACTTGGTGAGGGGATCTACGTACGCACGAGGTGACGTGAGTCTATAGACAGCTATATTCTTGATATGTCTGGGTAGACTTAGATGCGCATTATGCCTTTAATTGTCTAATTTTATGCCTATCCCGTGTATTAATGTTCTTGAATAGGACTGAGATTGAGGATTTTAATTAAATATATCAACTTATTCTCTTACTTTAGAAAAAATGGGAAATACTTGATAAGTTATAGATTTATGTCTTCTTGTCTGGAAAGGGTTTCCGCGAGCGAGGTAAATTTCTCTACTCTTATGGGATCGGGCCATTCGCCACGACAGTGAAATAAATTACTCTTACGGGATGAGTTCATTCGCGTCGGCATGATGGTAACACTAATTTTATGGGATCGGGTCCTTTGCCTAAGAATGATGGTAACATTACTTTTATGGTATCGGGTCGTTCGCCTTGGCAGTACCGAGTACCACTATTATTATGGGATCAGACTGTTCTCAGTCTTTGTACATGGATACCATCGTAAAGAGGTATAACATGGATTATTCCAAAAGAGGCTAGCTGCCGATAGGCACTGGAACTACTCTAAATAGGGAGGATTGTCCTAAAACACTTGAAGAGAGAGAACACATTAATAGGATCTCATACACTAGTGCAGTAGGAGCTATCATGTATACCATGACATGTACATGTCCGGATGTGGCTTGTGCACTAGGAAGGACTAGTATATATTAGGCAAATCCTGGTGAGGACACTGAAAGGTGGTGAAGATAATTCTTAAGCACTTAAGAATGACTAAAGGCCAATTCCTCATCTATGGAGATTCTGAGTTGAAACCTGAAAGTTATACTGATCCAAGTTTCTCTTTAGATAGAGATGATATCATATCTATTTCTTGTTATGTTTTTGCCTTAGGTGGTAGTGCAATTAGTTGGAAAAGTTCCAAACAAGATACAATAGCTGATTCAGTGACTGAAGCAGAATATATAGTATTTAGTGAAGCTGCTAAGGAAGTTGTATGGATGAAAAAATTCTTAACTAAACTTGGAGCGGTTCCTTCAATAGAAGGTACCGTTCCATTGTTTGTGACAATAGTGGAGCAATTTCTCAAGCAAAAGAACCAAGATCACACCAAAAATCCAAAAACATTCTGCGAAGGAATCACTTGATAAGAGAAATTATTGAATGTGGAGACGTCGAGATTCAAAATGTTGATGAAAAAGATAATGTGGCAGACCCATTCACTAAATCTCTTGGGGAAAAAGAGTTTGACAAGGACGGGTGAAAATTGGGAATGAAGTACAAGAGTGATTGAGTCTTATGCAAGTGAGAGATTGTTATGGATATAGTAGATATGCCTTCGATCTGATCTCATGATTGATAATTTGGACATATTTTTGATAAAATTATTTGATATAAAAATATATGCATTTGATATTTTATTATGGAAGAATGACCAAAAAGAAGGAGACACATGAATTTAACTTCAAAAAGAAACTTTTTTAAAAAACGTTAACTGAAAAATAAGATCAATTTGTCATTTTATTGTCATTGTCTCTTCTTCACCATTCTTTCATCTTTCCTTTTAATAATTTAAAAAATTCTTCCACAAAGATCCAAGTTATACATTTAGTTATTCAACATTGTTAGATCAAAAATATAACAAAACAAAAAAATTATTAATTTGCAAATAAATAAATTTCGAAGTGAGTGAATTACACAATAACACAACAAAAAATTGTAGCAAAAAGTCGCCTGGAGTTCCAACTTCACATCAGTTATAAACATATTCGATCCAATCCAAGAACGGGAGGTTCTTCCCCAAGTTTTAATCTATCTCCCCGCTAAAACTTAGAGCATTCCAACTTAAAAAATGGCAACTTCGATGAAGCTCCAAGCTTCGGCGAGCTCTATTTGGCCTGAAATGGTGTTCAAGACTATCAAATGCAGCAAAACAAATGCCAAATAGTTTTTATACCTCAAGGTAGTGTTACTAACCCATCTTCTTCAGCTTTGATCCGCTCAGGTGCGACGAATTTGAGAAATGGAGAATTTGGCAAGTTAAGCATACAAGGTGTTTGACAAAATGCCAATTCCGATTTCATGCCAATTCAACAGGGTTAAGATATTGTACATGCTTCTTATCATCGTATAAAATCCCCCTATATAGTTTTGATAAAAGAATAATTTGACCGATTTGAGTAGTTCTTATTCATATATTTTGGCTAGAACGCTAATCCTAATCATGGTTGTTTTTAAGTAAGTCTTGAAATGGGAGCTTGGATCTTAAAAACGAGATAAACAATATATAAATTCTATGTATTAAAGAAGAAGTTGTGATCTTTAAACGGATCTAGGCATAACTTAGAATTACTCCTTTGTGTACATAGTATTTGTAATAAATCCTACACAGAAAAATTAATAGAGAAGTTTGGCGGAAAAGTATTTGGCAAAACTGTTTATTTTTCGGCAATAAGTATGAGGAGTTAGTTTTTTGGACCATTTCACACGCTTGAAAATGTGAAAGATATTTGTTTTTCATGTCAGATATTTGTGTCTAAATGACACACTAAAGGGCTGGTTGGAGTGTTTAAATGGAAAGACCTTAAGAATAAGTGTTAAAATAGAAAGTGAAAACAAGTTATAGGGGTTGCCGATGTATTCTGCCTTCTTTTATCATAGTTATTATTAATTTCTTGATTAATTACATAAGGTCCTTGATGAAATTTTAAGACTTGTCATCGTGATGGAGATCATGATAATGAGAGTGAAGTTTCTTATAATTTAATCCAAATTTATTCTTGATGGTAGGATTATTAAGTTGGACATTAGTAATCCAACTAGATAAATATCTATAAGATTGTCTTTATGAGATAAAATTTAGTTGTTCTCATTCACTAAATCACATATACAGATAGTGCATATAAGGATATGATCATTGAACCGACTCATTGGATAATTCCTAACGGTGAGGATTACCATAAACTGTTAATAGGATGATCGTAAACAATATGATGTAAGAGTTTCTTTTGACGTGATATCGTCATAGTAATTGATAACTTATTTATTATGCTTTGATACTAGACACCTACGACCCTTGGTTAACAGTTGAAAGGATATTGTAATGACCCAACCGGTTATTTTGTGTATTTGAGTCCCGTTTTACCTTTTGATGCTTTCTGTATGGTCTTATAACTTGCGAGGTTGGTTAGTTTCGTTTCGGAAAGTTTTGGAATGATTTGGATCCCTTTTTTAATTTAAAATCCACTAGGCATTGTGCCTAGTGTTAATTTTTATAGATGTAAAATAGAGTACAATAAGGAGGGGGACATAAACCAAACCTCCGGTAATTGGTGGATACACACTTAGTCATCCTAACTTGACAATCAAATTGATCCTGGAACTATGTGAAGTTAGAGCTATAATGATGTGCCAATTGCCTATCCATAACTGATAGACAATTGGGTATTCAAAAATATGATGAAGTGATCCTAAGTCAACTATATAAAAATGCACAAGTGAACATAAATCTACTATGTGGTTGAGTTTAAAGTTCATGGTCCATATACAATAAGACCTACATCTACAGAAGAATCTCCCAATGGATAATGGCAAAATGTTGATAGTGGAATGGGGAACTATCTTCAACTTTCCTTTGACAATAGGCCATAGAAAGCCAAGTTGAAGATAATTATCAAAAGATCCCGTGTATATGATTGAGGTTGTTGCTTCTGTATGATGTTCTTGACAGAAGAGATTTAGCAGATGTTGGTTACTTTAGTCTAGAAGGCCGGTTGAGATGGTCGGTTCTGGGAACTAAGGCATATCTTCTCAGACACCTCACCCTTTGTGAAGAGGTTGCTGCAGTATGTAATTTTTTGCATCTGAAGGCTGATGACAAGGCATTGCAGCGCATCTAGGTGTTTCCTATTGGATACCTGAAGCTGAAGCTGCTGGAACTATGTTAAGGTTCCAGTTGATGATAATTTGAATGTTGGTGTCCTGCAACATGTAATGATTCTACAACAGTGAATTGCAGATGGTTGAATTGTTCTGCATGTTGGGATTCATAATGTAAATCCTAAATTGATGGAATCCAGCTCTCAGGTTGTTGTTTTCTCCTTGTATTGTGAAGGAGCATGAAGAGGCAACAATAAACTGTGGGTGTTGTTAATTGTATGGTGTGGATTCTTTTTGAGGTAGTCAAACTAGGGCCTTCTTTAACCCATTGAGATGCCCTCAGTAAGATGAGTACATTTTGTATTGATACCACATACGGATGGTATGTTAATTGATTTAACAAGGAAAATATATAAGTACCTGCAAAAAAGAAACCAAAGTTAGTGTAAAAAACAGCTTTTTTGCCTTTTGTTTTGTAGTAGTGATTCTCTACTCTCAATTACTTTTGAGGGTTGAGAGTTGAGCGTGAGGCCATTCTCAGGTTCTTGTGGCTCATGAGAATTGTATGTGTGCCTGATCTCAGGATCTTATGGGTTTTGGGATCTTTGTGCTTGCTGATTGATTGTGGTTTGTGGGGGTAAGGATGTTTTCTACTGAGGTTGTAGAGTAGTTGAAATGAACTGGTGATTTGAGGGTGGTTGGATGGTTGTGTCTTGTTAGTATCAAACTGGATGAATACCTTCTAGTTGTAGATGCGGATTGTGGCTTTTGTTGGATTGGTTGATCATTTGTGCACTATATTGGAGGCACATGTAGCTGATGAAGTGTGTTTGAATTGCGAGGACATCTCAGTTGGTGGTATGATTAGGTGTTTAATTTTTTTGCTACAGAGGCCTGCTTCAGTGCTCTGATGATCCTTTAGTAGATTGAGCAACACGTTGCTGATACCATACTCTGAAGGACCACCGGAGGGCTTTGCAAGAGCCTGTATTACCTGCAAAGCAAAAACCACTACTAGTATACAAAATTGAACCATCGTTCTCCTCCATAAGGATTTGAGCAAGGTGCTTGTTCTGTTTGTGGTAATATGAGGAATGGGTGTGGTTATTTGGATAAACAAAGTGTCTCCCCTTGCTTCTCTAATTTTACCCATAATCATGAGAATATTGTGATGGTGCAATGATTCTGCTATTTTCTGTGTCTAAAGGTTGGTGTGCTGATGGAGTCTTCTATGATCTGTCCTCTGATGTGGTTAGGTAGATTTGATGGGAAGTGGAAATGGGTCAATGATGGCAGCTCATGACTTCACTTGGATAATGAGTAAGCTGCGCAGTTAACTTCTCTATACACATGTGAGGATTTGAATTCCTCACACTATAAGCTGAGTTCCTTAGGTTTCTGCACTTTCATCCTTAGAGTCCAGAGGGATTCATTTTTGTTCAGCCACATGATAAGGAGAGATGCATCTGCCTCAAGGTGACTTTGTGAAATCCATTGTTCAAACACAATTAAACTCTTATGATGGTTGTTTTAACTTCATCAAGGTTATTAGTACCTTCTCCAAGGGAGTAGTAATGGAATAGATGAACTCACTGGTATGATCTCTGATGATAACCCCTACCTTTATTCTGCCTAGATCACTTAGAGCACTCTCATCGCTATTGACCTTCACAAATTGTGTGTTAGGTATTTATTAGGTGACTTGAGTGACAGAGGTATGGTGTTTAATTTGTTCCACTCTTGGGTATAGTTCATTCTAGTTGAAGGGCTAGGAGATATAAGGGAATCAGGTTCTTAGCAGCATTGAGACATCTGAGTTGATAGAAAATAAGACCATGGACATAGATGATGTCTTTCCTCCATACTTTGCATTGCATCAGTTCTTCCAAAAGTTCCAGCAGATAATAATAGGCATGGTGTCAAGGATTAACCTTAGGACATCATTATGACTCTTCTGCATCCACCAGGTCATCTAGAGCAACTTGATAGGCTTGTTGTCAGGTATTCCTGTTATGCCACCAAATTTCCTCAAAACATAGCTAGCAAAAGAGCCTTTGCTGAAAATGTGATCCACGATTTCATTGGCATGTGTAGTGCAACAGACACATCTGGATACAGTGGGGTTGCTAAATCAAAGCACCTTGTTATCAGTTGGCAATTTGTTTCTAAGATCTCTCCACAGGCAGAAAGACCGCTTAAAAGGTGTTTTCTTATCCACGTCATTCTGTTGGAGAAGTTAGGTTGCTTCCTCTTTATGATAAGTTCCCAAGCAGAGGTACAAGTGAATTTGCCATTAACAGTTGGTGTCCAAATGGCTTAATCTAAGGTACAAGGTTGGTAATGAATAGGGGTTTGAATGATATCATGGATCATGTGATATGGGGCACATTCTTTTAGTTTCTGAAGATCCCATTGACCCTCCCTCCAGAAATAGGAAACTGGAGAGTTTCCAAGACTACCTCCACCAGTTCTATGGTCAACTAAAGGCTCTTCCTAGCCAATTATCCCACCACAATAAACAGTTTCCTAATTGAAGTCTCCATTGAATTGCTTGCTCAACCTTTTTTTTGTTAATCATCATCCTTTTCCATGATGGTGACTGGATAGAGTCCAATTTTTTGGATATAATATTGGACCTTTGACAGAATTTGGATCTAAGGAAATTGCTCCATAGAGACAGAGGGCTCCTGGGGTGCCACCATTTTCTGATCTCTATTGATTTGCAGATATCCTCAATTGTCCTGAATCCCAGACCACCTTCCTTTATTGTATAGGCCGATTTCCGCCAAAAGACCCAATGATACTTTAATTTCTCCTTTTCCAAACCGCATAAGAAATTTGTGGCCAATTTCTCAATCTGCTTCATAACATTTTGTTGAGGAGACACTGCAGACAAAAGGTGGATTGGTGTCGATTACATTACATGTTTTATCAAGGTAGCCCTGCCACAATAGGATAGCATTTTTTTCATGCGAGCCTTTGATTCTACCTACAATCTTATCTATGAGATTATTTTAGTGAATGACTCTCTTCCTACCTATATACAAAGGACATCCTCGGTAAGTTAGAGGATATTCCCTCTTTGAGAAACTAGTTTATTCTCTAATCCTTCTTATGGCAGACTGAAAAGTTCCAGGGGAAGTTATGAAGTGACTCATATCCTTGTTGATTTTTTGCCCTAAACATTCTTCATAGCTGCTCAATATCTTCATGATTTTTTGATGTGATACTCTTCCTCCTAAAGTAAATATGATAATGTCATATGCAAAACTGAGGTGATTAATCTGTAGTCCTCTCCTTTCCATGTAGAATACATTAAAGAATTGATCGTAGTTTAGGTCATTGAGCATCATAGAAAGTAATTAAGATCCAATAATGAACAGGTAGGGAGCTAGTGTGTCTCCTTGTCTTAGGCCCCAAGTAGATTGAAAGGAGCCACACCTGGTGCCATTTAATGATGATTGAGTACTAATTATAGGACAAAGTTCTCCAGATCATGTCAATGATTCTTTCATAGAATCCTATTCTTCTCAGCATGATACATGTGAAGCTCCATGATACTCTATTATGGCTTTGGCCATGTCTTATTTAATAACAACATTAGTGCTTATATTGGGCTTTTTGATTCAATGTACAATTTCTTGTGCAATCAAGATATTTTCTGAAATGTTTCTCCCTTTAACAAAGTCCGTCTGTTTGGGTGAGATGATTCTGGAAGAATTGGAGCCAATCTTGTACTAATGATCTTGGAGATAATCTTGTTGATGACATTGTTGAGGCTGATTAGTCTAAATTGTGTAAGGGAGTTAGGAAATTCCACTTATGGAAGTAGGACAAGACAAGCACTTATCATGTATTTGGGCATGGTACTTCCTCCAAAGAAAGACAATAAATCCTTCATCAAATCAAACTTGATGATCTTCCAACAAGCATGGTAAAATTTACCGTTCAAACCATCAGCGCCTACAACACTTGTAGGACTCATGGAGAAGACTACTTATTTTGGTTCATTCATTGTGGGATACGTGGAAAGGTCATTGTTGTCTTCAGGGGTGATTATGGTTGGGATGCATGAGAGAATGTATTCTCTGATAGTACCTCTTGGATCAGAAAAGATTTTTCGAAAATAGTCACAAGCTGCTTGGCCTATAACCTCATCACCATGTACCCAATTTTCTTATACATCCTTGGTCTTGTGAACGTATAACTTTCATCTTATAACCCTCATTAGTATGTGAAAATATCTTGAATGTGCATCCCTATCTTTGAACCATTGTAATTGAGTTTTCTATTTGACGATTGACTCTTCAAGTTTCATGTGCTTGAGATATTGAGCTTTGAGTTCCTGAAGTGTAATTCTTTCACTCTCATAATTACTATGTGCCCATGTCTCCTCTGCATCTTTGACTTGTTGTTCAAACAGTTTGGCATCCTGAAAAATGTCTCCATATGCCTGTCTGGACCATATACTCAAAGCATTGCTAAGTGCTTTGAGTTTATGATGGAAGACCCGCATAGCATTGCATGTAACTTCTCTGTTCCAGACCTCCTCCACTAGTGGAAAATATTTCTCATTGTCCACCTAGTATGTAAGGAATTTGAAGTATCTCTTACCCATTTCTTGCCTTACAATGAGCTCTATCGGGAGAGGGTTATGATTAGAACTTGCTGAGGTTAGATGAGAAACATTAGTGGAAGGGAAGGCATTCAACCATAGATCATTCACTAGACCCATATCTAGTCTCTTCTAGATAATAGAATTTGGTCCCCTGCCGTTTGAGCATGTGTATTTGTGACCATAGTAGCCAAGATCCACCAGACCACTATCTTCATCATGCTCAAAAAATAAAAGATTTTACTCATCTGATAAGTAATACCCCCATTTTCCTCAACGGATGCTATAACAATGAAATCCCCTATAACACACCAAAGGATGGTGTATATGGAAGATTTATGTCTCCGGACATCCCATAAGGGTCTCCTCATTACTGGTTTGCGTTTGGTTAAGATGAATGTGAGGTTAAAATATTTCTATCCTCCACATGCTTCATCTTCATAGATATCTGCTATTCATTAGAATCTAGAACCTTAGCAATGAATTCTTTATCCCAGAATACCCAACTTTTGTCATTGACATTGGAAGTTGCTTGGTGTATAGAGAGTTGAAGTCTAAAGTAGTTGATGTGAGTGTTATCCAGTAAGGATTCAAGGATATCAATAAGGGATAGTTGGTGAAGTTTCTTTAGGATTCTTTATCTTTCAATAAGTCATGAGGTTCTAATACCTCTTGCATTCCATATAAGTGTACTAATCATTGAGGTTTTGATGGGGTTTTGGATTTTAGTGGTATATTGGTGGCTACAGTTGATTTACTTCTAGTAACTCTTGGTGATGGTGCCATCCTGGGTGATAGGTTTTGTGTCATGATGAGTTCCTGTTTGTCATATGATCCATTTACAACTTCAATGATAAATTCACAAAGCTGATCATTGTGATCATTTTCTTCTTCTGACCAATCCCCAGGTTCCACAGGTTCATCCTCATTGTGATCATTGTGATAAATGTTGAGAATTTCCTCTCCAAAAATCTTCTTTTTCTAGGCATCAGAGTCATGTATTTGATTTTTCTCTATTGATGTAATTTTCGCATATTTCCTTCTCATTGCTCTTCTTTTCTTCTTGCTTGGATTATTTTTTGGTTTTGGTATCCTAATGGAAAAGTCAGAATCAACCTTTGCTTTTCCTTTAGCCATTTGTTTAATGATAGCTGACCGATCTTCCTCCGAACTATTGATATACAGATTTGTATCCTCCCCTGACTGAGTGTCTAGAGGATGACTCGAGGTATTAGTAATGGAATGGTCTATCCTGTGCTTGTTTGGATTATGTGCCTGAGAATTCTCATGTAGAGCATGATGAACCCCACCTCCTTTTGGATCCCTCCTCCCAGCAGAGCTAGGTTCTTTCTCACAATTCCTTTTTACACCTTCCATTTCAGCAGTAGAAGCCAATGTAGGATGAGGACTCCTCTCCTTTATAGTTGTACGAGCACTAACAGAGCATTATTTTTCCATTGTGGCTGTTTCTTTCCGTTGTTTCCATGTCTCTCTGCTTTGATTGAACTTGTGTATCCGTTTGTGTTTCAACTTGTGAGTTTTCACTAATCTTTTGTGATCCTATAGCTTGCTTTGGTATTAAAGTTTGGTGCTGCTTTTTATTGTTTTTCCCTTTGAGTTGTCTGTTCCTCTGTGTTTTCCATCCTTCCTTTTCATTTATTGTGATATACTTTTGATGCTCCTTTCCTTGTGAGTTCTCATAAGTTTTTGTTTCTTTAATTTGACCGGTGGTTGGCCCTCCTTGTTTCTATGGTTTTGCCGAATGTCGTTGGTGATTAGAATTGGCTTCATTTCTTTGGTTCTCATTCTGAATGGCTTGAGTTTGAATCGATTGTTGGTTTTGTTGATTTTTCTGGTGGCCTTCGACAACATTTTTGTCGTTTTTCTTGTTACTTTCCTCATCTTTCATTTTGATAGGTCAATCATGTGAGTTGTGATCCATATGTTTGCAGTAGAGGCTATACTCAGGGATATTCTCATATTGTACTTCAAGCCACCTTCCATCACCATTCTCATCTTCATCAAATCCCAACCATGCATGACGGGGTCTTGGCTTTGTTAAGTCAATTTGCATCTTAATCTTAGGCACACTTCCTCTGGTTTTTTGAAAAGAAGCCAAGTCCAAGTGAAGAGCCTTTCCTACTTGAGATAGTAAAACTATCAAGAGCTCCATATAGTAGAAATGCCAATCTACTTCCTCCACCACCACCAATGAAGAGAAAATTGGTGAATCTTAATTGGGGTTGAATGTGGGAGTCCATGCTTTCAGTTTCATCATTTGTCCTTGTATGTACATGGACTGTCTGGTCCATATTGTGACATGATCATACTCATTGTCCAAATCTATGTAGACTCTTCTAGCATTGAAATGTGCTATCTTGACTCCTCCCTGGCTCTGATACCACAGTATAAAGAACAGAGCAAGAGACTCCAAGAAAGCAAACTATATCATAGATACGAAAGTTTTCCTACAAAAGGGCTGACTATTGCCAAGCTGCACTAACAGTTAATTTGCTTATAGTCTCAAAAGTTTTCCTGCCAAAGGGGTTGGCTTTAACAACCCATAAGGGACGGCTTGCCAAGCTACACAACTCAAAAAACTTTTGTACTACAATCAACCCAACTGTTATAACTCTAAAAACTTTCGTGCTACAACAAACTAATTTTCTTAGAGTATTCTTACTCTATTTTCATACATGGACCGGCCTTTCCATCCATTCGAAAGAAAGAACAAGAGGGAAATTTAGAAAGAACTCATATGTAATATATCACAAAGGATACAAGATAGTTTACAAGATGATTGCAAGATGATCTCACAACTATTACAATGCCTCCTTTATATAGGGCTAGGAGGTTATTACAAGACAAATTTACATTAAAATAAACCTATCTTACATGGCAAACTTATCTACAAGTGGGTACCTTTTTACACGTGAAAGACCTTAGGCAAAACAACTAAAAAGCTCCTGAAAACATGTGACTGAGGTGAAATAAACGTGGTTTAGCATGTGTAAGGTTGTGGAAGCATGTGAAAATGGTGTGCATGTGAAAGCATGTGAAAGTGGGGTTCGGATGGTTTGGAAGGATGTGGAATTTTGTTCTGGCATGGGTAAATGATTTTTTAAGGTTTTTTGGTAGGTAATGTAGGATTATGGTGGGATTAACAGGGATTTAGATAATTGTCTTCCATCGATCTTCTAGGTTTGTCTTCTAGGCATCTTTTCAGAGATCTTGTGTATTAACGCCTAGAACTTGACGGATCTTTTTCGGCATGTTCCTTCTCCTTTGGATTGTGGGATGTGATTCGCAACCTTAATCTGGAGATGTCCTGAGTGATTTTTTCCCGGATGATTTCATACGGAGGTTGATATTCTTTTGCTGCTTCTCGGACTTTTTCCCAGTGAGTATGAGTGTTGGTATAATTCCAACTTGCCCAATCTTTTGGCCATATTTCTTTCGGGATGCACCTGTTTTGCTGGAAGATAATTCTTTGTGCTTCACTGTATTCTTCTTCCATGGATAAGATAGACACGAGAAATTTCCACCAGAATGACGCTTCTGCTTGTGCCTGGACTTTTCCATTAATAATCTTTACTGGCATATGAAACATGAATACCTTTGAATTATAGGAATCGCTGAAACATTTTACCCAATATCTTCTTGGCTTGGACCATAATAGAAATACTTTAAGAGCTGGTTCAATGTTGTCAAAATCTTTGAAGACATTGCACTTGAATTCCATGAAGATGTAGTACTGATGACATAGGTACCAGAAAAATCTTAATAATTCTTGTGGAAAATCCTTGGCTTGAGCTATGAATATATGGCAGGACGGATATTCTGGATTAACCCCATATTGCTTGAGAACTGATCTTCCATGTCGCCGAAAAACTTGAAGCTCATAATAAGTTCTTTTTTCCATAAGAATTGACGGATCAAAGGGATCCATGAGGTTGAACAACTCCGCTGGATGATCTGTTGGCTTCAATGAACTTGTTCCTGATACATTTGAGAACATGAAGATGTGATTGGTTAGGTTTTGCTTAGGCTTCAGCTTTGCCGAGGAAAATCTCTTTGAAAATTCTTTCGGTCGAGACAGAAAATCTGCAAGAATATTATCCTTTCCTTTTAGGTGTCTGACTTGAAACTTGTATGGAGAGAAACATTGAGCCCATCTAAGAATTTGAGGATTGGGAATAATTTTTGCATTTATCTGGATCATCTTTGGGAAGGCCTTCATATCCATCTCTATCAGAAATTCTGTGTGAATCAAGAAAAAATTGAATTTCTTGATTCCATTTTTTACTGCAAGAATTTCTTTGAAGGTGGAGTGGTAATGTTGCTCGGCCTCTTTGAACTTTCCGCTGGCATACCCGCATATTTTTCTCTGGCCATCTTTTTCTTCAAATAGAACAGCACTCCAATATTCATTGTTGGCATCAGTTTGCAGTATCTTCTTACCATCGGAAGGGATGTAGAGGGACTTGACATTTTAAGAAATCTCCTTTATTTCTCTGACTGCTCCATCTTGCTTCTTTCCCCATGATGGAGCATTTTTCTTGAGCATGTCTATGAGTGGAGAAATATATGTAGAGATATTTGGGATGAAATCTCTCACATAATTTACTATGCCCAAGAACTGTTGGATCTGCTTTGTTGTGAGGTTGGTATCTGGAAACTTGAGTAGTTCTTGACATATATGTGGTCCTGTACTGTATGCACCATGGATAAAATGCATTCCAAGAAAATCAATCTCCTTTTGGGCAAGAACCATTTTTTTTGCTGAAAGCATGATTGTCACGACCCGAAATCCCTCCTTCAAGCCGCGACTGCGTCTAACGTTGAACCCGCTAGACAAGACAACGTATACAATTAAACTAGCACTTCCAACCCACTTTATCAGTAATAAAGAAAAACGCTTTTTAAACTTTAACAGAAATAGCCAAAGACACTTCAAAATCCTTAAAACGGTAATTGTATTAGAAATTAAAAAAAAATGTAATAATAACATTCACAACGTAGCATAAACCCAAGACCGGGGTGTCGCAATCTCACGAACTTTCTAAGGGAATGCTAAATCCAAAGTCTGAAAGAAAAATATAACACCGTCTTCGAAAGCTAGAGAAAAGACAAGACAGAGTGGAGATCTGCGGATAAGAGAGACACCAAGGCCCACGAACGTCAGCGGTATACCTTGAAACCTCGAAAGTGGACTGAAGGTGACTCCCTCAGCGATGTACACAGGGTCCGGATGCGGGATCTGCCCAACATAAATAAGTGCAGTGTAGTATCAGCACAACCGACCCCATGTACTGAGTAAGTGCTGAGCCTAACCTCGGCCGAAGTAGTGACGAGGCTAGACTTAGCATCAATGTTAACCTGTCCTATTTTACAACTCAAAGCATGGAAAAACAAGGCAAAATGTAGGTAGGCATGTATGGGATACGGGAGCAGTAAAGGGGAACAAGTGAAATGAAGCAGTTAAATAGACATATAGAAGTAGACAAGGGAGGCAATTTAATACAATAGCTAACGAAACAAGTATAAATATCAGAAATGTAAATAATGGCACGGCATCACCCTTCGTGCTTTTACTCTATTCCTCACAATGCGATGTATAATGTGAAATAGTAATAATCATGGCACGGCATCACCCTTCGTGCTTTCACTCTCTTCCTCACAATGCAATGTACAATGTAAAGCAATATAAATCATGGCACGGCATTAACCTTCGTGCTTATAATCAATGTAAATCATGGCACGACATTTACCTTCGTGCTTATAATCAATGTGAATCATGGCACGGCATCACCCTTCGTGCTTTACACTCTTCCTCACTATGCAATGTAATCAAATATCATGGTGCGACATCACCCTTCGTGCTTTACACTCTTCCTCACCAAACAATGACAGATATAATGGCAAGGAGTACAGCATAGTGGAAATATACAGTTTAATTCACCCGGCAAGGGAAAAACATCAATTCATAACTCAACAAATGCCTGGCAAGGGTCTCAGCTATAACCAATCACCTCAATTGTATACTTTACACTTGGATTCTAAATCGTATCAACACTTATTAATCTCAACAACCAATACTTTCAACGAGAATAAATTACCAAGTAGAGACAATCTCATAATATGATAAACATGTAAGAAATACTACAATTTCTATCAAAATAGACTCACGGGCATGCTTGACACACATTGCATAGGTACTCGTCACCTCACCTATGCAATGAACATGATAATCACTTAGCACTTAGCAAATAATACCTATTACCTCACCAAAGTTAGGCAAGACACTTACCTCGGGTCCAAAATATAGCAATCAACCTTCTAACACCGCCTTTCCTTTTGAATTCAACTTTGGAACAATAATATCTAGGCATAATTAACTTAAGTACATCAATAATAACTCAATAACACAATCCCATAGCCTAAATACACAATTCCTATCATTCTTCCAAAATTTCCAAAATTCGATCCCGGGCAGGCATGGTCCAAACACGAGGCTCGGACCAAAACCCGATCACCCATACCCCCATGAGTTAGAATATATAATTTGTTTTGAAATCCGACCCCAAATTGGGGTTGAATTACCCAAAATTCTCAAAAACCTAACTCTACCCAAAACCCCTAATTTCTACTTTGATTTCATGATTTAAGACCTAGATTCTAGTGATAGATGGAGAAAATTGGAAGAAAATAGAGTTAGAATCACTTACCCAAGTAGTTATGGAAGAAGAATGGCTTGGAGGTCGTCAATGAGGTTTGGAGAAGAAAGGGAAGGTAAAAAATTTGAAGAATCCCGTAATAACATTTTGTTTTGGACTTAAAGAATTAACTGGGCAAAATACACTTTGCAATCGCAGAAGGGGAGTTGCGATCGCATAAGAGAACTTGGCTGACCCTATGTTATCGCAGGAGGGCTTATGTGATCGCGGGTCCCTACACGCGACCGCACTGAATCAACTACCCCCAACCCCCCAGCCTACCTAATACACTATGCGATCACAGAGGCTGCTATGCGATCGCATAGTGTAACAGACTACTCCCCAGGCATGAAGCTATGTGATCGCGGACCAATCAATGCGATCGCATAGAGTAAAGGAACAAACACCAGAGAAATGCAAATACACCAGATTTTCCCCACTTTTTACACTCCGTTAGCTACTCGAAACTCACCCGAGCCCTCAGGTCTCAAAACCAAAAAACACACACAACTCCCAAATCATCCTACGGACTTATTCCAGTTTTTAAATCACCAAAATATCATCAAAATCAAGGAATTAAACCTCAAAACTAATAAAATTTCCTTAAAATTTCATAAGGCTTAATTATTCCAATTTTGATCCGAAACACGTCATTTCAAGTCCGTTTTACACCAAATTTCACACATAAGTCACATAAAATATATTAAACCTGTTCCGGGCTCCAAAACTATAATACGGGCCCGGTAACACGGTTTTCACATCAAAGTTCATTTTCAAAAACCTTTATTATTTTCATAAAATAATTTTCTTTAAAAATTCATTTCTCCGGCTTGGGACCTCGGAATTCGATTCTGGGCATATGCCCAAGTCCCATATTTTCCTACGGACCCTCCGAAACCATCAAATCATGGGTCCGGGTCTGTTTACCAAAAATGTTGACCAAAGTCAACTTTATTCATTTAATTGTTATAAAAATTCTATTTTCATCAAATTTTCACATAGAAGCTTCCCGGCTACACGCTCGGGCTGCGCACGCATATCAAGGTGAGATTAACGAAGGCTTTCGAGGCCTCGATACATAGGTTTAGCTAAAATTATTTAGGATGACCTTTTGGGTCATCACAATAATCTTGTTTTGTGTTATCAATGCCTCAAACTGGCGAAGAAAATGTCAATGTATAGCTAAATAGTAGGATGTCATCAATGTAAACCAAAGAGGTATGGAGGATAGGCTGGAATATTTTTATCATGGCTTTTTGGAACAAGGAGGGTGCAGTTTTCAATCCGAAGGGCATTGCCTTCCATTGGAAGTGATGATCGGGGATGCAAAAACCAGTTTTGGGTCTTTCTTCTGGGTGAATTCCCAATTGCCAAAATCCTGATTTTAAATCAAACTTGGAAAAATATTTGGCCTTGGCTAGGTGGGAGAAAAGAGTGAGTTTATTTGGGATAGGAAATTTATCATCTTGGAGGAAATGGTTAAGTGGCTGGTAGTTAATGACTAACCTGAGTTTTCCTCTTGTCTGCTCAGCTCTTTTGTTGACGTAGAATGCTTCGCATGCCCATTGTGAGTCCGATGGCTCTATTAGATCAAATTCCAAAAGTTCTTCACATTCTTTTTTTGCTAACTGGAGATGATCTGGATTCATGCCTGAATGACTTGCTTTTGTTGGATTGATGTTTTCATTTTTCTTGAAAGGGAGCTTAATAAAAAATTCTTCATTTTTCCATAACGGGCTTTTCCCTTTCTTCATGAAGTCTTTGTGGGATTCAGCACATGAATTCTCAATGAGATGTTGCTCAATCTCTTTGATTTGTTCATCATTTGTGATTTGGAATAGACTTGGAATCTCAGAATAAGGTTTGAACTTCTTCTTGAAAGCTATCCCGTTAGCCTTGATCTGGAGTTGATCTCTGACTTGTCTATGAATGTCGAACCCAACAATAAGATCTTTTCCTGGTACATCAGACCCTATCAGCTTGGTTCTGTACTTCAGTCTTGGAAAGAACTCAATTGTAACCGGATGCTTTCTGATGACAGTGGTAGTCAGGATTCCATTTGATGCAGTGTTGAAATCCTTAAAGTGCGGCATCCATTTATCTTCTGGGATAACAACAGGATTTATGAGCGAGGAAGCAGCTCCAGTGTCGATGAAAGCAATAACTCAAATTGGTCTATCCCATTTGGGCGAATAGACTTTGATTTCTAATTGAGGAACGACTGTGAGAGCGTTGATCTCCTCTGGGGCTTTGATCTCTGGTTCTGAAATTTGATAGTGATCATTGCCTTGATCTTTATAGATATCCAGAGAGAATATAGTTTCTTCACTAGGTTCATCATCCACAGAGAATATGGATTCAAGGTCCTCCTCTTTTCCGAGAATAATCTTCAATTTCTTGAAGGAATTTGACAGATCTTCTTGATTGGGGACAGTTTTTTGCAAAATGTCCAATCTTGTGGCAAATAAAGCATCTATTTTTTTCTTGTGAAAATTTCCTAGCCTTCTACGTCTGATATATTTTGTGTGTTTCTTTGACCTTGATTTTCCATCTGAAATTCTCGGCCATATGAAACTTCTGAATCCTTTCTGTCGCCTAGATGTTTTGCAGGAACATCCTGATCCAGTGATCATATCAGATCTGCGACATGCTTTGTCAAGCGCTGGGTTGTGCTGGATAAATTTTTTTAGGGATGAGCACTTCGTACAAATATCCTCCAAAGCTACGAATATAGCTTGCCTGATGTAGCCGACTTGTGGGACTATTATTGATTGAAACTTTTCTTCAATGATGGTCATGGTTCAGCTCGCCAACAGCTTTGGAATGGAAGAGATAAATTCTTGTTTCAGGTTGATGTCTCCGCCAATTTCATAGTATATCTTTGCCATTTTTTGAAAATGCCTGTCAATGTCATTTCTGTCGAATGACACACACTTCATCTCGAAGAGTTGTCTTCGCATTTTCTTCTGCCTTTGGCCAGTATCTCCGCAGAAAACTTCATGTAGAATCTTGATGTTGAAGGCGAAATCCTGGGATGTAAGAAAAGTATTTTTGTCTTGAATCCCTAGTGAATTCCGCCAATCTCTGAGGATTCCTGAGAACCGTGAAGTTAGTTATGATAGGATGATATACTTTTCTCGTTCCACCAAATTTTTGGTCACCATCCAAGTATAGAAGTCTTGGATCCTTTGAGGCCATTTTGGAACTTTAACGTCGTATAAGGTGAAAGTGTGGAATCCAGTCCCAACTTGTTTTTACGCCATGGGTTCCTGTCTTCTTTCTGGGATTGGTTCACCCGTCATGCCTTCTTGATACTCCTCGACTTCAGATATTTCTGGGTCTCTTGGTTGGCTCACAAATATCGGATGATCATCTTCTTCGGAAGAGTTTTATGTGGAATCATTGCTTGATTGAGAGCTATCTTCCATTGTATCATCGTTAGAGGAATTTAGAGATTTTGACCATGTAGTATCTCCTTCTGACATGTTTCTTGGCTGGGAAACATAGAAGTCCGGAATCTTCTGATCGGAAATCATCAAGCTTTCAGGGTTGGACCCTTTTTAACTTTCTCCTTGGTCTCACCTTTTCTTGGTTTGTTTTTTGGCTGCAAGAGCATCTTTCTTTTCCCAAACCAATTTTGCAATATCGAATTCAGTTTCTTCTTTTAAGGGTTGGGTGAAAGAGATAGGATTGTGTTAGGTAGTAGGAAAAGTAGAAAAGGTGTTGTCCATTTTTGGTGGGGAATATGCTTGTGTTGACATGGGGTAGAAGGTAGGTTTTGAAGGGAAAAGTGGGGTTTTTTGTGACTCAAAGCGGTCATTTCTCAAAAGTTGGATTTGTTCCTTGAGTAAAATCGTCTCTTTTTGTTGTTGTTGGAAGAATTGGAAAAGTGAAGTTCCTGGCGGAAAAATCTCATATTGTAAATTTGCCAATCTTAGCTCCAAGGCTTTGATTAGTCCTGCATGCTGAGATGATGTCTGCTCCACCCTTTTCTCAATTGTTTCCACTTTTCTCATTAACTTGTTTTGTGCATGGGCAACATTTTTATGGTGTTTCCAATATTGTTGAGCACTTTATTTTGGTAGATGGAATTTTCGGATTGCCAGTTCATTGTTGCCTTGATGTAATTTGATGGGAGTTTTTCTTCAGAAGGTAATACTATGTTTTTCTTGGGTATGGCTGGAACTTTAATGGCTCATCATAAATATTTGTGGGTGTGTGGACTTTTGGGTTGATGGAGTTTTAGGTTCAGGTGGCTTTTTTGATTCTGGGGTGATTTCACTATCTTCCCAACTTGGAGTGAATTTTTCTGGTAATTTTGGCTATTCTTGGCGTTTATAACTGACCAGAAATTCATATTTACCTGGACGACTTAATGAACCAATTGAAGGGTCTTTGTACTCATATTTGGCTCGAAACTGCTTCTTAGTATTTTTCCCTTTCTTCTTGGATTTTCTTTTGGTCTTGTTGAGGCCAAATATTTCCCAGTGACGCTGGTGGTGTTCATCATATTCTCCAATTGGATCTTCCAAACAATCTTGGCAATCGCAATCGAGATCCCAAGGACAATGTCCCGTAAAGGGGCATTTGAACCACCAAACTCTTCTGCCTTCTTTGTCGAAATGTCGACACCAGTCATGTTCTTCCATGATGCTTTGTATATTCTAGAAAAATTCTCTGTCAGGGTCAGGCCATGTATCTCGTGTATCTTTGGGTTGGATCATTTGGAAAGAAAATATGGTTTTGTTGGGTTTTTTGAGATGGAAATGATCAAAGCTTATGGAAATAATTTTGTCATTTCTTTTGGTAAAAGTTGGCTCACCAGATTGTAGAGGTTCTTCTGGTTCCCTTAACCTTTCATAATTTGTGATCCAGGAATCAGGAAGAATTTTGACAAGCTCATCTATGGAAATTTGTCTAGGTATTTGGGTGCACGTGGTGTTTCCTTTGGTAGCATCAATACTCAAGAGTAAAGCATTTTCTCCTCCGGGAAGGCAAAGATCCATGGCATGATTTTGGACTCGCCGCGCTATTTGGTAATGAAGAGTGGCTTGGATAGAATCTTTGGCTTGTGGGACACCTTGAATTTGGATATGGATTTTTAGGGCTTCGGTTAAGTATGGGTCATAAAGGGACATGTTGAAATTTGGAAATATGGTTATGAAAACAGTCCCTGCATTCAAGGTAACTTCTGCAGTACCCAAATTTGCATGTTGGTACTCCAAATATCTTGTTTCTAGAAGAGAAAGTCGAGCAAGAACAAGTTGACCTTTTCTTCCATGATAAGTCAGAGCAATTCAGATAGCACCAAAATGGATATGGGTAAAACCATGGTCTCTCCACTGTCTGGGAAAATCATCTGGAATTTGGAGGGTAATAAACGGTTCCTCTCGAGTGGCAAGAATAGGATGCTGGTCAAGTTTTGAGGTAGCAACATATTCCTTGACTCCTTTTGGTTTATGTTGGACTAAGGAACGAATTTGGGTCCATGGTGCAAATGATTTTTTGGCAAAAGTAGAGTAAGGGTTTATAAGGGGTAGTTCAGTTGAAGATACTTTTTATTAATCAGGTAGGATATCTACTTCATAGAGATAATCATATTTTTTTGACAAAGTTTTATATAGAGTAGGAGACATATTCATTTTTTATAGGGAAGAGGATGATGGAAACGACTCAGACATATTTAGGAAATTGTTCCTCCCTCCGAAAGGATGGGCTGGCTCTGATACCACAGTATAAAGAACAGAGCAAGAGTATCCACAGTATAAAGAACAGAGCAAGAGACTCCAAGAAAGCAAACTATATCATAGATACGAAAGTTTTCCTACAAAAGGGCTGGCTATTGCCGAGCTGCACTAACAGTTAATTTGCTTATAGTCTAAAAAGTTTTCCATTCTTGGCATTGTGTTAAAACATTTCTCGACCACTGTGAACCTACATCTGTCTACTTGTTTTACCATGTAGTCATGTCTGTAAAAAATGACTGCATGTTGGCCTTGCTTTGTGGTGAATTTGGGTGGGGGTAATTCGACTGATTGTAATTCAACTTCATGCCCGACTCTTAATTTGGTAACATATGGGTGTTTTACTGTGGGTGGAGGCGGGTGGATGAGTGTTAGGTGGATGTTTTTTTTTGGTATTAATGTCCTTAGATTGGTTACCATTGATGACATTATTCAAAGTCTAATTAGATGTAGATTATTGGTTTGTGGACTTGGTGTGTGTAGGTTTATCAAAGTTGGATGAAATCTTTAATAGGGTATTTGTGTTGTTGTAATTTGGTTATTTAGTTATCCTGAATTTGGAGGGTAGCTTGAGTGCCTTTGTCTTTAAATTGTTGTGGACATATTTGAGACTTTCTATGTTGATTGTGTATGGTCTGTGCACTTTGGTTTAAAGTTGTGGACTCATGTTATTGTGTGACATCATGTACTCCTACTGCAACTGAATTATCTAAGTGTGTGGCATTCTCTTTCTCTACTTCCATGTTAATAGGGAGTTTTTCATCAATTTCGATCATTTGGAGTGCCACATGATTTTTGGAGTAATCGGTGGGTTCAGTTTCCTGGCTGACTTGTTCTGAAGCTTTGGCCAATTGTTCCTCTTGGTCCCTTAGTACATCGCCACTACTTGTGACGGTCTAAATTTGGTTAAAACTGTTGGTGTCATTTCGTCGAGCATTTGCAGTGCTAAGTTCAACAGTATCCATGTGTTGCAAACATGACACATCTGGATTGAGCCCCTGCCTATCTAAGGTGGTGGTGTTCTCCTCAACAAGACACAGAGACAAACATTGAGTTTGCATGATTGAATTTTCATATTCCTCCGACCTTGTCACGACCCTAAATCGCACCCTTCAGGTCATGACTGCGTCTAACGTTGAACGCGCTAGACAAGCCAACGTGCACAAGTAATCTAACATTTGCAATCCAATTCAATGGTAGTAAAGAAAATACCTTTACAAATCTTAACAGAAATAACGAAACACTTTAGAATTTTAACAGCGGAAATGTAATAGAAATCCAAAAATGCAAAGTGAAATAGTAAAATACATAATGTCGCATAAGCCCAAAACCGGGGTGTCACAACTCACAAACTGTCTAAATAGAGTGCTAAATACATAGTCTGAAAAGAATACATCATTGACTTGAAACTGGGGAAAAAGATAAGTCAATAAGGAATCCAAATGCAGGAGAGACGTCAAGGCCCACGAACGCCAGCGGGTATACCTTGAAGCTTTGGGTGGACTGAAGGTGACTCCCTCAATGCAGTCCAGTGGGTCCGGATGCGGGGTCTGCACAACATTAAGAAGTGTAGTGTAGCATCAGCACAACCGACCCCATGTACTGAGTAAGTGCCGAGCCTAACCTTGGCCGAAGTAGTGACGAGGCTAGACTTGACAATAACGATAACCTGTCCTATTCTACAACAGGTAACAGGGATAATACAAGGCAAGAGATAAGCACACAAGTAAGGGATACAGGAGCAATAAAGGGGAACAAGTGAAATGAAGCACTTAAATTGACATATAGAAGTAAACAAGGGAGGCAATTTAACACAATAGCTAACGAAACAAGTATAAATACCAGAAATGTAAATAATGGCACGGCATCACCCTTCGTGCTTTTACCCTCTTCCTCACAATGCAATGTACAATGTACAATGTAAGGCAATATAAATCATGGCACGACATTAAGCTTCGTGCTTATAATCAATGTAAATCATGGCACGACATTAACCTCCGTGCTTATAATCAATGTGAAACATGGCACGACATCACCCTTCGTGCTTTACACTCTTCTTCACTATGCAATGTAATCAAATATCATGGCACGACATCACCCTTCGTGCTTTACACTCTTCATCAACAAACAATGACAGATATAATGGCAAGGAGTACAACATAGTATAAATACATTTCAATATCACCCGGCAAGGGGAAAACATCAATCAATATCACATAAATTGTCTGGCAAGGGTCTCAGCTATAACCAATCAACTCAAATATATCCTTAACAGTTGGATTTTCAATCAAACCAATACATCATAGGTTCATCAACCAAGATTTCCAACAATAACGACTTCCAAGTAGAGAAAAGTTCATAATATAACGAACAGGGAAGTAATAACAAGAGTTTTATCAAAATCACAAGCATGCTTGACACACAATGCATAGGTACTCGTCACCTTACCTATGCATTGAACATGATAAACACTTAGCACATAGCATACAATACATATTCCCTCACCAAAGTTAGGCAAGACACTTACCTCGGATCCAAAATATAGAAATAAACCCACTAACACCGCCTTTCCTTTTGAATTCAACTCCAGAACAAAATTATATAGGCATAATTAACTTAAGTATATCAATAATAACTCAATAAATCAATTCCGTGACCTAATTATCCATTTCCAAGCATTCTTCCAAAAATACCAAAATTCGACCCCGGCTCTACTTGGTCCAAACACTAGGCTCGGACAAAAACCCGATTACCCATACCCCCACGAGTTAGATTATATAATTTGTTTTGAAATCCAATCCCAAATTGGGGTTGAATTACCCAAAATTCCCAAAAACCTAACTCTACCCAAAACCCCTAATTTTTACTTTGATTTTAGGATTTTAGGCCTAGCTTCTAGTGATTAGTTGATGAATATAGAAGAAAATGATGTTAATAACACTTACCTATGGATCTATGGAGGAAGAATTGGCTTGGAGGTCTTCAATGGAGGTTGGAAAAGGAGGAGAAGGCTGAAAATATCAAAATCACATATGGAGTGTTCTGTTTTGTTTAAAGATATAGCTAGACGATTTTGTTCATTGCGATCGGGGAGGGTCTGATTCTAAAGCACTGCGATTGCGACTGGAATGATGCGATTGCGAAGAAGGACTTGGGATTCCCCCACACTACGATCGCGAAGAAGCGACTGCGATCGCACAGACCAAGGACCCCACGCTACGCGATCGCGGACTGGACCTTGCGATCGCGAAGAGTACTTTGCCAGACCCCCACCCAGCTCTAACAATACAGTACGATCGCGGACACACTATTGCGATCGCGAAAGGCTCTTGGTCCCCCACCTCTCCTACCTCTATGCGATCGTGACATTACTTATGCGATCGCATAGAGTATTTCACCAGACACCAGAAATGACTGGTTCAGGCTCAGACCCAATTTTAGGTGTTGATGTTACTTGTTCAGAATCGGATGAACTCGTTGCTTCCCCCTCAGTGGCATACTTGATGGAGTCATTGGAGTTCTCAGATTCTTGAGCCTGGCTGGCTTGAAGCTTAGCGTTCAATTTCCTAGCTAGAGTGCCAGAGGCCACAATTTTTCTGGCTAGCATTTTTACACGCCTTCTTCTGGGTTCTGGATTAGGGCTTGGTTTTCCAACGGGAGTGATTGGATGAGATGGAACATGACTGTTTGGAGGGGTGGTGGGATGTGATTGAGATGGGTTGGAAGAGTTTGATTGAGATGGGGTGGAACCAGTACCTTAAAGCATGATGTTATTGTCAGGTGTGGTTGAGGAGGAAGAAGCAGGAGGTGGTGTGTTAGCCATGGTGATGATTATTGTTGAAGAGAAAAGAAAAATATTAGAATCAAGGTTTTTGAGGAGAAGGTTGAAACGGTTTCGACGGTTATGTCTTTTAGGAAGAAAAGTAAGTGAAGGATTAGAGAAGTGATGATGGGTTTTAAAGACTTGATTAATTAATGTACAACGGGTGTATTTTTGGTCAAGTGGGAGTCTAATCGGTTTAAGAGTGTTAGGTGAGAAGTGACGGTTATGACTCCCCTATAATCTAGGCCTTTTTAATTTGATTGGACTCTTTGGAACGAGTTAAAATTTGGGATAAGTACTAGATTTTGAAAAGAGCTTATTATAGATAGAGTCCTGCTCATGAGTAACTATTCATATTTCAATATGTGTGTAGTGATGAGCACATACCTCATTTGTCAAATGAACCAGCAACGATGAACCAGGTTCATCTTGTTAGAATCTCTTGATTAAGCCTCAATTTTCAAAAATAGAAAAACATCATTAGTAACCAAGGAGTCATATTAACACATGGCAAGATAGTATGCTTCTTATAGCATGAAACTGAGAAATGATTATTCTGATTATTTACACATTTCAGAATTCCTAGCTAATTGTTTTTTCATTTTTTTTGAACTGGTTCAATTAGGTGATCTTAATCATACCTAATTCTAACATGTTTCTTCCAAAATTCTCTCTACTTAGTTCTTTAGTAAAGATGTCAGCAATTTGTTTCTCAGTAGCACAGAATTCAATAGAGATCATTCCCTTCTCATAGTTGTCTCTTAAGAAATGGTGTCTAACATCTATGTGCTTTGTTCTTTTATGTTGAACGGGGTTCTTTGTCATACTAATGGCACTAGTGTTATCATAGAAGATAGGAATACATCCAACCTCTATACAAAAATCCATCAGTTGTTTCTTAATCCATAGTAATTGAGCACAACATGAGGCTGCACCCACGTACTCAGCCTCAGCAGTAGATAGAGCTACTGAATTTTGTTTCATACATGAGGTGCTCTTTCTATCTACCAAGAAGCCTGCATAGCCGGCATCAGCATATCCCACAAGATCAAAATTACTACCTTTAGGGTACAGAAGACAGAAGTCAGTGGTGCCTTTTAGATATCTCAAGATTCTCTTCATTGTAGTTAAATGGGATTCCTTTGGATTAGCCTGAAATCTTGCATAAAGCCCTACACTGAAAACAATGTCAGGTCTACTGGCAGTAAGGTATAACAATGACCCAATCATCCCTCTATACAACTTTTGATCAACAGATGAATCAGGTTCATCTACATCTAGTTGTGTGGTTGTTTTAATAAGAGTGTCAATTTGTTTTGAGTCTTTCATTTCAAATCTTTTGAGAAACTCTTTCACGTATTTTTGCTGATGGATCATAGTTCCATTTGAATTTTGTTTAATTTGTAAGACTAAAAAGAAATTAAGATCACCCATCATGCTCATTTCAAATTCACTTCCCATTCGTTTAGCAAATTCACTTAGTCATTCAGAAGTCGCCCCAAATATTATGTCATCAACATATATCTGTATTACCAAGAGATCCTTACCTTTTTCCTTCAAGAACAAGGTGCTGTCAATTTTACCTCTTTTGTAATCATGCTCAAGCAAAAATTTAGATAACCGTTCATACCATGCTCTTGGTGCTTGCTTGGGTCCATACAATGCCTTGTCAAGTTTGTACACATTGTCTGGATTCTCCCTGCTTTCAAACCCCGGAGGTTGCTTGACAAATACTTCTTCTTTTAGGTAGCCATTCAGAAAAGCACTCTTGACATCCATTTGGTGGAGGGTGAATTCCAGGTAAGCATCAAATGCTATGAGGAGCCTGATTGCCTCCAACCTTGCCACAGGAGCAAAAGTTTCATCATAGTATATGCCTTCCTCTTGACTATATCCTTGGACCACCAATCTAGCCTTGTTTCTTGTAATTGTTCCATCTTCATCAAGTTTGTTTCTGAAGACCCACTTTGTGCCAATCACTCATCTATCTAGTGGTCTAGGTACCAGATGCCAAACTTGACTTCTTTCAAATTGATTGAGTTTTTATAACATGGCATTTACCCAGTCTGCATCCTGCAATGCTTCAGCAACATTTTTGGGTTCGATCAAAGATAGGAAAGCATCAAAAGCACACAGATTTTTCAGAGAGGATCTGGTTTTGATTCCAGATGTTAGATCAGTTATGATGTTCTCAATGGGGTGAGAACTTTGATATCTTTGTGGTTTTAAAACCAGTTGGTCATAACTTGATGATCCTATAGTGCGTGGTTGCTGTGGAAAAGGATTAGGGGCAGGTTCCAATGAGGTTTGTTGTTGAGTTCCCCTTGTCAGGTTGCTTAGGGGATAGATGGACCTGTTCCATCATCTGTTCCTACTTCCAGTGTTGCTCAAATTTGGTCTGAGTTTCTGACCACCCCAATTTATTCATCTTCCTGTTCCTGTCTCTCAGAAAGAATGTTAGTTTCATCAAAAATAGCATGCACACTTTCTTCAACACACATAGTTCTTTTGTTATATACTTTATAGGCCTTACTATGTGAGGAATATCCCAGGAATACTCCCTCATCACTTCTGGGATCAAACTTACCTAGGGAGTCCTTGCCATTGTTGTGCACAAAGCACTTACAGCTTGTGATGACCCAAATGGTTATCTTGTGAAAATTTAACAAAAACTGTGTTCCGAGGCCTCGAGGGCCTCCGTTAATCTCACCTCGATGTGCGTGCGCAGTCCAGGCGAGTAGCCGAGAAGCCTTTATGTGGAAATTCGATAAAAAGTTGAATTTATGATAATTAATTGAATAAAGTTGACCTTGGTCAACATTCTTGGTAAACGGACTCGGACCCGTGATTTGACGGTCCCAGAGGGTTTGTAGGAAAATATGGGACTTGGGCGTATGCCTAGAATCGAATTGCGAGGTCCGAAGCCCGAGAAATGAATTTTTTAAAGAAAATTGTTTTCTGAAAATAATAAAGGCTTTTGAAAAGGAACTTTGATGCAAAACCTGCGTTACCAAGCCCGTATTATGGTTCTGAAGCCCGGAACAGGTTCAATATGTGTTATGTGAGTTATCTGTAAAATTTGGTAGGAAATGGACTTGGTTTGACGTGTTTCGGATCAGAAATAGAAAATTTGAAGTTTATGAAATTTGCGAAAATTCTATAGATTTTGGAGTTTAATTCATTGTTTTTGATGTTATTTTGGTGGTTTAATTAATTGAATAAGTCCGTAAGATGTTTATGAGTTTGTGTGTGTAATTATTTTTAAGCCCCGAGGGCTCGGGTGAGTTTCGGGTAGGTATCGGAGTGCAAAAGGTTAGTAAGATATGATGTTTAGAGCTGAAACTGGTGTCTGGTGTCTAACACTATGCAATCGCATAGGTTTCCCCGCGATCGCATAGTTTAGTGTGTGAGGGGAGGATTCTGTGACTCTATGCGATCACATAGCCTCTTCCGCGATCGCATAGAGTGTAGGATAGCTGGGTGGGGGTTGGCTAGGATCCTCTCTGCGGTCGCACTATTTCATCCGCGATCGCAGAGGTCTGTGGTAGGGTCCTTCTGCGGTCTCATCTTGTCCTCTGTGGTCGCGTAGTAGGGGATCCGTGAAGCTCTACGATCACAGCCCTCATTCCGGGATCGCGTAGTATAATACTTGCCCAGCTATTTAATTACTCCAAAAACAGAATACACTTACGGGAATTTCACATTTTTCACCCTTTACCTCTTCTCCAAACCCCATTGACGACTTCCAAGCTAGTTTTCCTCCATAACAACTTGGGTAAGTGATCCTAACTCTAATTTCTTCTATTTTACTACATCAATCACTAGAATCTAGGTCTAAAAACATGAAATCAAAGGTAGAAATTGGGGATTTTGGGTAGAGTTAGGATCTTAGAATTTTGGGGAATTCCACCTCATTCTGGGGTCGGATTTTAAAACAAATTGTATATTTAGGCTCGTGGGGGAATGGGTTATCGGGTTTTGGTCCGAACCTCATGTTTGGACCAAGCGTTCCCGGGGTCGAATTTTTGTATTTTTGGAAGAATGATGGGAAATGTATAATTAGGCTTTGGAATTGAATTATTGAGTCATAATTGATGTTATTAAGTCGATGATGTCTAGATACTATCGTTTCGGAGTTGGATTCGAGAGGAAAGGCGATGATTGAGGCTTGACTTGCATTTTTGGAGCCGAGGTAAGTGTTTGGCCTAACCTTAGCTTGAAGGATTAGGTATAGAGTCTTAATTTCTATTTGTATTCCATGTCCAACGTATAGGTAAGGTGACGAGTACCTATATGTTGTGTTCAAGCATGCCCGTGAGTCGAATTTGATGAGATATTTGATGTTCTTTGATATTTGTTGGGTTGTGAATTATTGGGAACCTTTGAGGTGGTACCTTGACGTTATTTCATGACGTAGATAGTTATTGATTATGCTTTCGGTTGAGGGTTTTGCTGTTGAAATTATACTTCTGAGTGAGATTGGTTATAGCTGAGTCCCTTGCCGGGACAATAGAAATTTTGTTGATTATTTTTGTACATTGAGAAGTCTTATTGTTAAACTTTCATATCAATTGTTGTTTTTATATTCATTATGCACGAGGGGACATTCCGTGCCGAGCGATTGTGAGGTTACGCACGAGAGGACATTCCGTGCTGAGTGATTATTATTTACGCACGAGGGGAGATTCTGTGCCGAGTGACTTTATTATTTATGCACGAGGGGACATTCCGTGCCGAGCGACTTTATTATTTATGCACGAGGGGACATTCCGTGCCGAGCGACTTTATTATGTATGCATGAGGGGACATTCCGTGTCGAGTGATTGTGAGGCTATGCACGAGGGGACATGACGTGCCTTTTGCTGCTTATTTACTTGTTTCGAGATGTTAATTGATGTCTTACTTCCACATTTTAGTTATTATCTTATTTTGTTGTTTGGTAATTTGTTGCCCCTTTATCCCCAGCATGTTCTTCCCCGCAACTGTATTTCCTGTTATATTATTGAATTGTACAGGTATTAATTGCGTCCGTGTCCTAGCCTCGTCACTACTTCGCCGAGGTTAGGCTTGGCACTTACTCAGTACATGGGGTCCGTTGTACTGATGCAACACCTGCACTTCTTTATGTTGTGCAGATTATGCAGCTGGACTCGGTGGACATTGACGGAGGGAGTATCCTTCAGTCCATTCAGGAGACATCAAGGCAGACCCGCAGACTTTCGTGGGCCTTGGCGTCACCTTTTTCCTTTCTCCTTCATATCTGTCTTATTTTTATAGTTCAAATACAGTTATATGTATTTATATTTTTCAGACCCTTGTATTTAGTAATCTCATAGACAGTTCGTGAGTTACCTGACACTTTTTACATGGCTCCCTTCATCGCATGCTTCTCAGTTGCGGCCTCAATTCAATATCATTCTCTGTAGCTCTTGAACCATCAGATCACCACGACTTCAAACTCTCTGATGATCATCTTTCTTGAGCTACCTTCATTAGAAATGCTCATTCAATACCTTAACCACCGCACACCACGGTCTATAACAGTTGCTTCATCAACACCGCTTCATAACACTCTAACCCAAGGCAACCGAAGAACTATAGCACCGGCGAACTTAACATGTTCTATTCGATCAAACATCGGTATCACAACACGGGTGAATACTCCGCCTTGCTCGATAACACCAAGCTTCATTACTTTTATCATCCAAGCCTGACCATTTATAGTTCAATTGCCTTTCCTCCGCCAGAACTAAAACACTGAAATCTCGAATTCACACTCTAAGAAGACCCCCTTTCAATCCATTCATCACCCCCATCCTACGGGCAAGCATTCTACCATCATATCGACATCGCGCGATAACCAATCGGGAACATCATCACCATCTGAGCATAGCCTTAAGGCTCTCAGAAACACAGCTACTGAGCTGAAATAACATAATATTCTTCTGCAGGGAGACAACAATAGTCCTATCGACTATGCATGGAAAACATCACGCACCGTAACTGTAGCCCCATTACAATTCCTCAAACTCTCGATTCATAGCAAGCGCTTCGCGACGCGTAAGATTGAGTGGGAAGAAACATAGGCATAAGCCTTTAAAGGAATCAAATCGCATGATGAGGAATCAAGAAGGGAAGTACTCCTAACAGCCCTGCAACCTCTCGAAGATAAGTACAAACGTCTCCGTACCGATCCACAAGACTCTACAAGACTTGCTCATGACTCGTGAAACCTAGCGGAACCTAGAGCTATGATACCACGTTGTCACGACCCAAAATCTATGGGTTGTGATGGCGCCGGACACACTGTCAGGCAAGGCCAATCCCTGAACCAGTTCAAACAACGTCGTGCTTAACACTTTCAAAATCATGTCTTTTTCTGCATTTATTGTCAAATAATAAAGAAAATGCTCGTAAACTAAATACGGTGGAAAATCCACTTAACGATGTACAAGAAATACCAACACTTTCCCAGAACCTGGTGACACAAGTACATGAGATATTTCTAAGAATTTATACAATTATACAACTCTTGTCCGAGAATTTAAATTGGACAAAGGTAATAAAGACAGAAGCGTAGGGACATAGAAGGGAGACTCTGCCAGCAGCGGAATGCCACCGGAACAATGAAACCTGAGTAAGTCTCTGAATGAATCACTGCACTATGAGGGTACCTGTGCAACAAAATGCACAGAAATTGTAGCATGAGTACATATACATATATGTACCCAGTGAGTATCCCGCCTAACCTCGAAGAGGTAGTGACGAGAGGTCGACATGACACTCACTAAGGTCCAACAGTATGATACAGCAATGACAAAACAATTAAAAGCAGAATACATGTAAGACAGTGAGCAACAATTATGTATAAAGCACAGAAACCAAAGTAAATACTGGAACAATAACAACGGCCACTTTCTTTCCCCCAAATATCCAATACAAGTCAATATCCATAAAATAATGCCAAATAATCATGCGCTCACAGGAATAAGACAACCGATCGGAGTCATGAGGAAGAATAGATATGCACTGCCGGGGATCGATCGGCCCGTACCAAGAGTGCATGCTTAACAATAATCCTGCCTACGCATTGCCGGGGATCGACCGACCCGTACCAAGAGTGCGTCTATCAATGTTTTATCAGGTCATGAGGAAGAATAGCTATGCACTGCCGGGGATCGACCGGCCCATACCAAGAGTGCATGCTTAACAATAATCCTGCCTACGCACTGCCGGGGATCGACCGGCCCGTACCAAGAGTGCGTCTATCAATGTAATAATATCATATCATATCATAGTGTAACTTCGTCCATGCACTGCCGGGGATCGACCGACCCATACCAAAAGTGCATTCTTAACTAAATTCCGGTGCACTGCCGGGGATCGACCGGCCCGTACCAAGAGTGCACTATAAATCCGCTGTGGCGTACGATCCGCTCCCATAAGAGTGAAGGAAATTACATATCGCTCGCGGGATGTAAATTACAAAGCGACAACATGCGCACACAGAATGTAAAGTTCATTTCACCACAATCCTTTCCAATTATTTATGTAAATAAAAGCTCAGGGAAACAGTAACATATATGAAAGCATGAATCTAAGCATATAGTTCATTTAAGGCAGAATACATGGCATGCTGTGGTCCTAAGCTACCCGGACGTGACAATAGTAGTCGCTACGTACGGACTTTCGTCACGTGGTACGCACGTAGCCCCCAAACACAAACATACAACACATAGAACACCTATGGGGACAATTCCCTCTTACAAGGTTAGAAAGGAGACTAACCTCGCTCCGAAGATCCATACCCAGCTTCCAAGCGTCTACGACGACTCCAATGGATGCGCAACGCCCCCAAAACTATCCAAATAACGATAATTCAATGAAAGTACACTCTAATATTTGCTAAAAATTCAGATTATATAATTTCCCAACTTCGCTCAAGGAATTGACCAAAATGCCCTCGGGCCCACGTGCCTGGGTTACGAAATTTTTTGAAGATAAATTCTACCCATAACTTTAGTAACTCAAATATACAATTTGTTACAATTTTCATGCTCAAATTCATGGCTAAAATAAAATTTTATCAATTCTAGGTTTTCTTCCAAAAATCCCAATTTTCCCACAATTTTTCATGTTTAATCTCATGTATAAACCTTGAATTAACTTGGAAATGAGAAGGAACCACTTACCTCTTGATGCTTGATGAAAATCACCCTTTGAAATCCTCCAAAATCACCCCAACCAAGTGAAGAAATGAAGAAAAATGAGTTAAACCCGCTAAAATATCATTCTGCCCAGATATTTACTCATCGCGATCACGTAAAATTCTTCGCGATCGCGGAGAACAATTTTCCAGCCCAAAATTTGCTCTTCGCGATCGCGGAGAACAGTTGCCCAGCCTGCCCGTACAACCTCCAGTAGAATAGACATAACTCTTTGCACACAACTCCAAATGACAAATGGTTAAATGTTCTGAAAACTAGACTTAGTGATCTACAACTTGCATGTGTTGTTAATCTCCCAATTCCTTTTATATTGCTAGATATAATCTGGAAAAATCATCCCATGTGCAACACAACTTTCTTCTTAATCTTCCCGGACACCCTGTAGTGTAACAGCCATATCTCTTTGTACACAAATCCAAATCATGAATGGTTTACTTTTCTAGAAACGAGACACAAAGGGCTACAACTTTCCTGTTTATACCATTTCAAAATTTCTTATAGATTGTGAGATATGAGCCTCCGAAGTCGAGTTAGTGCAGCAGAACATTTGCTCTACGCGATCGCGATTCACTGGCCCGTTTCTCATATTTTACTCGCCGCGATCGCGACCAATTCCCCTCGATCGCGTAGAACACTGCTGTAGCCAAAAACTAGCATTTATAAATGGCCTAGAAATGGTCAGAAACCACCCCGAAACTCACCCGAGCCCCTCGGGACCTCGTCCGAACGTACCAACAAGTCTGGAAACATATCACGGACTTAGTCGAGGCCTCAAATCACATCCAAAAACGCCGAAAAACACGAATCGCGCAAGAATTCAACTTTATGAACTTTCAAATTTCTAACTTTCACATCCGATGCCGAAACCTATCAAATCACGTCCGTTTGACCCCAATTTTGCACAAAAGTCACATTCGACATTACGGACCTGCTCCAACTTTCGGAATCGCATTCCGACCCCAATATCAAAATTTCCACTTCCGGTCGGATTTTCTGAAAAACCTTCAAATTTCCATCTTTAGCCAAATGACCTAGGGACATCCGAATTCACTTTCGATCGCGCTCCCAACTCCAGAATCACCATACGAAGCTATTCCCAGACTCGGAATCCCAAATGGACATCTATAACACTAAAATGCCTTGCAACCCAAATTTATGAAATTCTTCTAAAATACTAACTTCCACAATACACGCCGAAATGCTCACAGGTTATCCAAAACCCGTTCCGGACATATGCCCAAGTCTGAAATCATCATACAAACCTGTTGGAACCTTTAGATCCACATTCCGAGGTCGTTTACTAAAATTTCCAGTCTTACTCAATTTCTTCAACTTAAGGCTTCTGAAAAGAGAATTTTCCTTTCAATTTAACTCCGAACCTCCCGAATTTCAACTCTGACCATACACACAAGTCATAATACCCAAAATGAAGTTGTTCATGACTTCCAACTACTGAACGACGCGCTAGAGCTCATAACGACCGGTCGGGTCGTTACATTCTCCCCCACTTAAATAGACGTTCGTCCTCGAACGTGCCAAGAACTGCCCCAAAATTATCTGAAATCACTGTTTAACACCTCGTGCACCTGCCCGTGCCACCACAGCCTAGTTGAGCACATTAGCTTGATACAATCTTAAGGTATTCCATTTTATCCATATAATAAACTCAGACCCCAGTTCCAACACTTGAAATTCTCTGCTATGCATGTTTCTAATATGTGAACACCGCAACAACTACCACACGAGGCACCAGAACACAACTGCGTATCCTTGCTTAATCAGCACCATACACCGCGTAATCCATCATCTGACCACAATGACGCTCCCTGAACCTTAATAGCCAGAATTCTACGAATTTCATGCTCTCAAAGCACCTTATAAGATACACACAGGCATCCTGCTATAATGCTGATGATACCACCACAACGGAGGAAATGTGTAGAAACTTCTAACTAATTGCAGAGTCAACCACACATTAACATCTTTTCTCTTGACTTAGATCATCATTTCATTACTAACAAAATATTGGTATTGTTCTCTTCCATACTTCAACAAACCTCATCGCACTGATCACTGATCCAATAGTATCGTCTCACCCAGTATGAAATGCTCAGATAACAAATCATCCCCGACATAACCAACAGTCTCACATGACGCTGCGATACGCCAATAGGCCACAACTCGAACATGATACATAAGGAAATGACATCAGGAAGGGACTACCAAACTCACGCTATAACTATGAACTTTCCTCAGAGAAATAGGGAGTAAAACACAAGAATAATCATTATAAGAATCTTGCTCAACATCACACTGTTGCGGAGCGCAACCCGATCCAAATAACGTACCCGTGGCGGCGTGCCACCCGATCCCATCATAAAATTTACATAAAGAAATATATACACAGACCTGAATTGCTCACTATTACATATCACTGAATATTGGTCACAAGCACGCTAAGTGCATAATACCATTCTGGGGAGACTGATAGAGCCATATGCTACAAAAACTCCAGCACGACTGTGGTGCGATATATAATCTGAATCTCAGAAGCCATCTTGCTCACATAACCTCGTCACTACGCGGAACCTCAACACATAAGAAATTATCAAGCCATTTCACAACTTACATGGCACAATCACAATATCACATGAATTTGACGAAGACGGGACAACACCTGATATCCCAATACCCCTCCTTGAGGAGTGGCATACTAGAATGAACACCTCTGACTCGCATGAAGCCCAAAATCTTTTTTAAGTCCATTCACTCACTTCAGGTCGATTCTGCTCGCATTGAACTAGGCTGATAGCCTTACCTGGGTCTAAACAACCCGCTTCCTTTTTCTTATACACACGAGAACAACCATCATAGCCGAGATAAACACCCTACAATCCACAACCAACTGAGCCGAACGCCTTCCAGGCATAAATTCTCAATTAAGCAATATTACACTCCTTTATACTTGGTCTAATTCTTCAACCAATCAGGTGACTACATTCCACACTTATGCAATCTTCCCGCGGTCATGCTCCCACGACCCTCCACACAAGGTAACAAGTATGCACATCCATACCACCGACCACCCTAAGGCTGTAAAATAATTTAAGGACCCGTAACCAGGATACAAAGCCTCTTTCACCAAGCACCGAACTCAGATGACACTGAAGACAATATCAGTTTATTCTAATCATTTAAATCCTTTGGTCTTGCTCCACCGTGCATCATGACATCCTTGTTAACACCGAACCACAAATCTCGATTCTTACGTCCAGTTACATACTGCAAACTGCACCTAACATGCCAATATGAAATAGTGCGAGAATTCCATCATAATTCCTGAGCCAATATTAGGGTGAACACTCCATCATGTAGAGTATTTACTTGCCTCAATTCCTAAGAACCATAACAAAACACAAGTGAGCTCCCACAATCACAATACATGCAAATCCTTAAGTAGTGGTCTGAACCACCATAACCCTTCTAGGACCCGCCTACACCTGACAGGCCATAGCACTTGAATGCTTCCAATTGAAATCTATTATGACGGCCGACAGGCCCCATACATATCTGCACAGACCGTACACGTACTCAATCATGCCGAAGGAACTGATCATTGTCGTACTTGGGCCATTTCAACCATGGCTAACCAATCTATCTTCTTTTAATCATCTTTAGTTGCCTCAAAGGTAATAGTAACTTGCTTCAACTCATAGCAGCTCAACCCTCACTCATCCCGAGTGACCTTGATTCACGAGACCATGCTGCCTAAATTCCGCAACCCGTCTCACAACCTCCTGATAATCTTTCTACAACACGGAGTTTATTTCTCTCACTCCTCCAATACTATCCTGCGTGATGAAATAACATAGGACACTCCAACCATTTTCCTTCTCCTCAGAGATTATGCTGCAAAAGCTCGATTTTCAATCATACGGCTACCTGAAACCCTTAAACACCACAGTTTCTAACCTTCGAATTCACTAGGACCACTGCTGAGAGTCACCCACTCTGACTGGACCCGAATACAATCAACTCCAAGGATCTTCTAGCACATGAACATGCTCTCAATGAAGCACGTGATTGAGTCACTTCCCTTACAACTTGCCTTTTCCTTAAGCACAAATTCTAAATCTTCCATAGTCTAACCTTGGTCCAATAGGACCAACTTCGTACACATTTATCGAATGCCATACTCAATTACCGCTTTACTCCTTTCTCTTAGTTGTAACAAGTTGTCAATACACTGACAATCCGCAATCCCATGAGGACACAACCTTACAACCCAACTGCAGGTGGTGGGACTCCCCCACTTAGCCCGAAGCTACTCCCTGCACCACTCCAGACACTACTGAGATCTTTTCTTCTTTGTTGACATGACCTTGCTCAACCAATCCGTCCAATTCCTCTGAATTTCCCCGTTAGCATCCCCCAAATACTCGAATCCTCTGGCACTACTCGCACATTCTTCCTCATACCGTCTAGCCACTAGGATCCCTCGCAGAAACTTGCCGACCCCACTACCGCTATCTTACTCACAGAAGATAACCCACCTGTGGAAACTCACCAACCGACACCTTCCACTACGCTGTGAGGCACACTTTTTACGACATCGAGACCCCCATCGTAAGCTTGTCCTCATTCACCGACTTCACTTGTCCATCCTCTCCTCAGGGACATCCACCATGCGCGCGACAACAACTTCTGATTCCAAGCTATGCCGCATCCTTCTTTATCCCAACAACTCCTCTCGGTGGCATCTAACCTTCCGCCGAATAACCAACATTTTGGTTTAAGCTTGTGGACCTACTCCCTGTCCACAAAATTTCTCAAATCACTTCAACTCCTCCCTAAGGCAGGCAACTTCCTTACCACTGAACTCATATGCTATACTGCAACTTCTTACATAGTTTGACTCATTCCTTTAGGAAAGTACACAACTTCCGTCTCTGACGCCTGGCATTTAGAGATTTGGCCGCTACCTGACACTTTTCACATGGCTCCCTTCATCGAATGCTTCTTAGTTGCGGCCTCAATTCAATATCATTCTCTGTAGCTCTTGAACCATCAGATCACCACGACTTCAAACTCTCTGATGATCATCTTTCTTGAGCTACCTTCATTAGAAGTGCTCATTCAATACCTTAACCCACCGCACACAACGGTCTATAACAGCTGCTTCATCAACACCGCTTCACAACACTCTAACCCAAGGCAACCGAAGAACTATAGCACCGCTGAACTTAACATGTTCTATTCGATCAAACATCGGTACCACAACACGGGTGAATACTCCACCTTGCTCGATAACACCAAGCTTCATTACTTTTATCACCCAAGCCTGACCATTTATAGTTCAATTGCCTTTCCTCCGTCGGAACTAAAACACTAAAATCTCGAATTCACACTCTGAGAAGACCCCCCTTCAATCCATTCATCACCCCCATCCTACGGGCAAGCATTCTACCACCATATCGACATCGCGCGATAACCAATCAGGAACATCATCACCATCTGAGCATAGCCTCAAGGCTCTCAGAAACACAACTACTGAGCTGAAATAACATAATATTCTTCTGCAGGGAGACAACAACAGTCCAATCGACTATGCATGGAAAACATCACGCACCGTATCTGTATCCCCATTACAATTCCTCAAACTCTCGATTCATAGCAAGCGCTTCCCGACGCGGAAGATTGAGTGGGAAGAAACATAGGCATAAGCCTTTAAAGGAATCATCGCACGATGAGGAATCAAGAAGGGAAGTACTCCTAACAGCCCTGTAGCCTCTCGAAGATAAGTGCAGACGTCTCCGTACTGATCCGCAAGACTCTACTAGACTTGCGCATGACTCGCGAAACCTAGGGGAACCATAGCTTTGATACCACGTTGTAACGACCCAAAATATATGGGTTGTGATGGTGCCGGACGCACTGTCAGGCAAGACAATCCCTGAACCAGTTCAAACAACTTCCTGCTTAACACTTTCAAAATCATGTATTTTTCTGCATTTATAATAAAATAATAAAGCAAATGCTCGTAAACTACATATGGCGGAAAATCCACTTAATGCAGTACAAGAAATACCAACACTTTCCCAGAACCTGGTGACACAAGTACATGAGAAGTTTCTAAGAATTTATACAATTATACAACTCTTGTCCGAGAATTTAAATTGGACAAAGGTAATAAAGACAGAAGCGTAGAGACATAGAAGGGAGATTGTGCCAGCTGTAGAACGCCACCGGAATAATGCAACCTGAGTAAGTCTCCGAATCAATCACTGCACTATGAGGGTACCTGTGCAACAAAATGCACAGAAAGTGTAGCATGAGTACATATACATCTATGTACCCAGTGAGTATCCCGCCTAACCTCGAATAAGTAGTGATGAGAGGTCGACTTGACACTCACTAAGGTCCAACAGTATGATACAGCAATGACAAAACAATTAACAGCAGAAGACATGTAAGACACTGAGCAGCAATTATGTATAAAGCACAGAATTCCAAGTAAATACTGGAACAATAACATTGGCCACTTCCTTTCCCCCAAATATCCAATACAATTCAATATCCATAAAAAAATGCCAAATAATCATGCGCACACAGGAATAAGGCAACCGGTCGGAGTCATGATGAAGAATAGCTATGCACTGCCAAGGATCGACCGGCCCGTACCAAGAGTGCATGCTTAACAATAATCCTGCCTACGCACTGTCGGGGACCAACCAGCCCGTACCAAGAGTGCGTCTATCAATGTAATCAGGTCATGATGAAGAATAGCTATGCACTGTAGGGGATCAACCAGCCCGTACCAAGAGTGCAAGCTTAACAATAATCCTGCCTACGCACTGTCGGGGATCGACCGTCCTGTACCAAGAGTGCGTCTATCAATGTAATCATATCATATCATAGTGTAACTTCGTCCATGCACTGCCGGGGATCGACCGACCTGTACCAAAAGTGCATTCTTAATTAAATCCCGGTGCATTGCCGGGGATCGACCAGCCCGTACCGAGAGTGCACTATAAATCCGCCGTGGCGTACGACCCGCTCCCATAAGAGTGAAGGAAATTACATATCGCTCGCGGGATGTAAATTACGAAGAGACAACATGCGCACACAGAATGTAAAGTTCATTTCACCACAATCCTTTCCAATTATTTACGTAAATAAAAGCTCAGGGAAACAATAACATATATAAAAGCATAAATCTAAGCATATAGTTCATTTAAGGCAGAATACATGGCATGTTGTGGTCCTAAGCTACCCGGACGTGATAATAGTAGTTGCTACGTACGGACTCTCGTCACGTGGTACGCACGTAGCCCCCAAACACAAACATAGAACACATAAAACACCTATGGGGACAATTCCCTCTTACAAGGTTAGAAAGGAGACTCACTTCGCTCCAAAGATGCATACCCGACTTCCAAGCCTCTACGACGACTCCAATGGATGCGCAACACCCCTATCCAAATAACGATAATTCAATGAAAGTATACTCTAATATTTGCTAAAAATTCAGATTATATAATTTCCCAACTCCGCTCAAGGAATTGACCAAAATGCTCTCGGGCCCACGTGCCCAGATTCCGAAATTTCTCGAAGATAAATTCTACCCATAACTTTACTAACTCTAATATACAATTTGTTACAATTTTCATGCTCAAATTCATGGCTAAAATCAAATTTTATCAATTCTAGGTTTTCTTCCAAAAATCCCAATTTTCCCACAAATTTTCATGTTTAATCTCATGTATAAACCTTGAATTAACTTGGAAATGAGAAGGAACCACTTACCTCTTGACGCTTGATGAAAATCACCCTTTGAAATCCTCCAAAATCGCCCCAACCAAGTGAAGAAATGAAGAAAAATGAGCTAAACCCGCTAAAATATCATTCTGCCCAGATCTTTACTCATCGCGATCACGTAAAAAGCTTCGCGATTGCGGAGAACAATTTTCCAGCCCAAAATTTGCTCTTCGCGATCGCGGAGAACAATTGCCTAGCCTGCCCGTACAGCCTCCAGTAGAATAAGCATAACTCTTTGCACACATCTCCAAATGACAAATGGTTAAATATTTTGGAAACTAGACTCAAAGATCTACAACTTTTATGTGTTGGTCAGCTCCCAATTCCTTAAATATTGTTAGATATAATCTGGAAAAGTCAGCACATGTGCAACACAACTTTCTTCTTCATCTTCCCGGACACCCTGTAGTGTAACAGCAATATCTCTTTGTACACAAATCGAAATAATGAATGGTTTACATTTCTAGAAACAAGACACAAAGGGATACAACTTTAATTTTTATACCATTTCACAATTCCTTATAAATTGTGATATATGAGCCTACGAAGTCGAGTCACTGCAGCAGAACATTTGCTCTACGCGATCGCAAAAGGCTTTCCGCGATCGCGATTCACTTGCCCGTTTCTCATATCTTACTCACCGCGATCGCGACCAATTCCCCGCGATCGCGTATAACATTGTTGTAGCCAAAAACCAGCAGTTTTAAATGGTCTAAAAATGGTCCGAAACCACCCCGAAATTCACCCGAGCCCCTCGGGACCTCGCCCGAACGTACCAACAAGTCTGGAAACATATCACGGACTTAGTCGAGGCCTCAAATCACATACAACAACGCCGAAAACACGAATCGCGCAAGAATTCAACTTTATGAACTTTGAAATTTCTAACTTACACATCCCATGCCGAAACCTATCAAATCACGTCAGATTGACCCCAAATTTTTCACACAAGTTACATTCGACATTACGGACCTGCTCCAACTTTCAGAATCGCATTCCGACCCCGATATCAAAATTTCCACTTTCGGTCGGATTTTCTCAAAAACCTTCAAATTTCCATCTTTAGCCAAATGACTTCAAAATGACCTACGGACATCCGAATTCACTTTCGATCGCGCTCCCAACTCCAGAATCACCATACGAAGCTATTTCAAACTCGGAATTCCAAACGAACATCTATAACACTAAAATGCCTTGCAACCAAAATTTATGAAATTCTTCTAAAATACTAACTTCCATAATACACGCCGAAATGCTCACGGGTTATCCAAAACCCGTTCCGGACATACGCCCAAGTCCGAAATCATCATACGAACCTGTTGGAACCTTTTCCACATTCCGAGGTAGTTTACTCAAAATTCCAGTCTTACTCAATTTCTTCAACTTAAGGCTTCTGAAATGAGAATTTTCTTTTCAATTTAACTTCGAACCTCCTGAATTTCAACTTTGACCATACACACAAGTCATAATACCCGAAATGAAGTTGTTCATGACTTCCAACTGCCGAACGACGTGCTAGAGCTCATAACGACCGGTCGGGTCGTTACAAGTTAACTTTCATATTGTTAATCACAGTTGCCTTAGTTATCCCATTCTTTTTAAGTATTAATGAGTTTATTTATTCTAAACGTTGGCTTGTCTAGCAGGTTCAACGTTAGGCACCATCACGGCCTGAAGGTGGGATTTCGAGTCATGTCAAGTTGGTATCAGAGCCCTAGGTTGCTTAGGTCTCACAACTCACGGACAAACTTGGTATAGTCTGAGGGATCGGTACGGAGACACATGTACTTATTCCCCAGCGGCTGCAAAGTTAGGAATGACTTCGTATTTCTTCTTCTCTATCCTGTGACTTGAATTCAAAATGCTAATTGAATTTCTATTCTATTCTCTCGCAGATGGCGAGGATGCGTGCTTCCCTAGGTTCCGATCGGCAGCCCGATACTCTTGTCGCCGGTCCTACGAGGGGCCGAGGCCGAGGCCGTGCTAGAGGCTGAGGCCGGGGCAGAGCTCAACCCCGAGCAGCAGCCACAACGGAGGATCCTCAGGTTGAGTTCAACAAGGAGATTCCCGCTCAGACAGTCCCAGTTGGATCAGCTCAGGTCTCGGAGGGATTCATTGCCACCCCAGTGCTTCGAGACGCTCTAGTCCGCTTAGTGGGACTCATGGAGAGTGTGGCTCATGCCGGTCTTCTTCCTACTGCACCAGCCATCTCTCAGGCTGGGGGAGGGACCCAGACTCCGGCTACTCGTACACCAGAGCAGTTAGATCCTCAGTTTCAAACTCCGGCACCTCAGACAGTCGGAGTAGCTCAGTCGGGTATTGTGGCACCGGCAGTTGAGGGAGCAGCTATGTTAGCAGATGCTCTATGGAGATTGGATAGATTCACCAAGTTATTCCCTACTACTTTCACAGGTGCACCATCAGAGGATCCGCATGATTATTTAGACAGTTGTTATGAGGTTCTTCGGAACATGGGCATAGTGGAGTCCAATGGAGTTGACTTTGCTACATTTCGTATTTCTGGCACCGCCAAGACTTGGTGGAGAGATTATTGCTTGACTAGACCAGCTGGGTTTGCACCTCTGACTTGGGCTCAGTTCTCCGAGTTGTTCTTGGGGAAGTTTCTTCCAGTTACTCAGAGAGAGGATCTTCGGAGGCAGTTTGAGCGTCTCCAGCAAGGCTCCACGTTCGTCACTTAGTACGAGACCAGGTTCATTACTCTAGCCAGGCATGCCATTATGATACTCCCCACTGATCGGGAGAGGGTTCGGAGATTTATTGAGGGTCTAACTCAGCCCATCAGACTTCAGATGGCCAGAGAGACGGGTAGTGATATCTCCTTTCAGAATGCAGCCGATGTGGCCAGGCGCATTAAGATGGTATTATCACAGGGCAGTGGTCAGGGGTCTGACAAGAGACCTCATCATTTCGGCCGGTTCAGTGGTGCCTCATCTGGAGGCAGAGATTCCTTTGGCAGAGGTCATCCCCCTAGGCATTATCAGTCGGCACTCCAGGTATCCCATAATGCACCTTCAGCTCCCATTAGTGCACCGCTGATTCAGAGCTTTCAGGGTGGTAATTATGGTCGTCATGGACAGTTCCAGGGTCAGAATTCTCAGCAGCCGAGGTCTTGCTTCACTTGCGGTGGTATGGGGCACATTTCCAGGTTTTGCCCTCGAGGTTTTGGTGGACCTCAGTATCAGGGTTCTCGTGATATGGTTCCCGCATCAGGTGAACACCCACCCCCTCAACCAGATAAGGGTGGTGGTCGTGGTGCCATAGGTGGAGGTCAGACTCATAGAGGTGGAGGACATGCCACGAGAGGTAGTGGTCAGGTCGTAGTAGGTCGACCCACAGATTTTCAGGTTGGAGGGGCTCCGCCCCTATGCTATGCTATTCCGGCCAGGCCTGAGACTGAGGCCTCTAATGCAATTATCACAGGTACGGTTTCAGTTTGCAGCCGAGATGCTTCGGTGTTATTCGATTCGGGTTCTACTTTCTCTTATGTGTCTTCATATTTTTCCCCGTATTTGAGCATGCCCCATGATTCCCTGAGTGCTCCTGTATATGTGTCTACCCCGGTAGATGATTGTATAGTGGTAGATCGAGTCTACCGTGCTTTCTTATTAGTTATTGGTGGTATGGAGACTCGGGTTGATCTTTTGCTTCTAGATATGGTTGACTTTGATGTTATATTGGGGATGGATTGGCTATCTCCCTATCATGCTATTATGGACCGTCATGCCAAGACAGTGACCTTAGCCTTACTAAGAGTACCTCGTTTGGAGTGGAGAGGGACTCCTAGTAATTCTTATGGTAGAGTTATTTCTTATGTGAAGGTTCGGCGCATGGTCGAGAAGGGTGGTCTGACCTATTTGGCCTATGTTCGTGATTCTAGTGCCGAGGTTCCTTCTATGGAGTCTGTGCCCGTGGTTCGTGAGTTTCCAGAGGTATTCCCTGCTGACCTGCTGGGTATGCCACCCGACAGGGATATTGACTTTTGTATTGAGGTAGCTCCGGGCACTCATCCCATTTCTATTCCGCCGTATCGTATGTCCCCACCAGAGTTGAAGGAATTGAAGGAGAAGTTGCAAGATTTGTTGGATAAAGGCTTTATTAGGCCTAGTGTTTCTCCTTAGGGTGCTCCAGTGTTGTTTGTTAAGAAGAAAGATGGCTCAATGAGGATGTGTATTGACTACCAACATCTAAATAAGGTTACTATTAAGAATAAGTATCCTTTGCCGAGGATTGATGATATATTTGACCAGCTTCAGGGTGCTACAGTGTTTTCAAAGATAGACTTGAGATCTGGTTACCATCAACTGAGGATTAGGGCGTCTGATGTCCCTAAGACAGACTTTTGCACTCGTTATGGGCATTATGAGTTCCTGGTGATGTCATTTGGGTTGACAAATGCCCCCGCTGCTTTTATGGAGTTGATCAACCGTGTGTTCAGGGCATATTTTGACTCATTTGTGATTGTGTTTATTGATTATATCTTGATTTACTCTCGTAGCCGAGAGGAGCATGAGCAGCACCTTCGAGTCGTCCTCCAGATTCTGAGGGATAGGCAGTTGTATACCTAGTTTTCTAAGTGTGAGTTTTGGTTGATTTTAGTGGCATTTCTGGGCCATGTTGTGTCGGCAGAAGGTATTCAGGTGGATCCCAAGAAGATTTTAGCAGTCAGAGATTGGCATAGAACCACTTCAGCTACAGAGATTCGGAGCTTCTTGGGCTTAGCAGGTTATTATCGCTGATTTGTGGAGGGCTTTTCATCTATAGGAGCCCCGATGACAAAGTTTACCCAGAAGGGTGCCCAGTTCAGGTGGTCGGATGAGTGTGAGGCGAGCTTTCAGAAGCTCAAGATAGCCTTAACCTCGACACCGGTGTTAGTGTTGCCCACAGGTTCGGGACCGTATACCATGTATTGTGATGCTTCACGGGTTGGGCTTGGTGCAGTGTTAATGTAGGGTGGCAAGGTCATAGTCTATGTTTCTCGTCAGTTGAATGTTCATGAGAAGAACTATCCCGACCATGATTTGGAGTTAGCAGCTATTGTTCATGCGTTAAAGATCTAGAGGCATTACTTGTATGGTGTGCCATGTGAGGTGTTCGCGGATCATAAGAGTTTACAGTATCTATTCAAGCAAAAAGAGTTGAACATGAGGCAGAGAAGGTGGTTAGAGTTGTAATAACTATAATATTACAATTCATTATCATCCGGGGAAGGCCAATATGGTGGCCGATGCTTTGAGCCGGAAGTCAGCCAGTATGGGTAGTCTTTCTTATTTATCAGTCGGAGAGCGACCTCTTGCTTTGGATGTTCAGGCTTTGGCTAACCGACTTGTGAGATTGGAGGTTTCTGATACTGGCGGTGTTTTGGCCCATATCGTAGTCCGTTCTTCATTGTACGACCATATTCGGGATGATCGTCATTTATGTGTTCTTAGAGATACAGTCCGACACGGAGGTGCCAAGCAGGTTACGGTTGATGATGAGGGAGTTCTGCGGATGCAAGGCCGTATTTGTGTACCTGCTGTTGATGGTATTCATGAGTTGATACTACAAGAGGCCCATAGTTCCCGGTATTCCATTCATCCGGGCCCCGAAAAGATATACCAGGACTTGCGGCAGCATTATTGGTGGCAGAGGATGAAGAAGGATATTGTAGCTTATGTAGCTCGGTGCTTGAACTGTCAGCAGGTTAAGTATGAGCACCAGAGACCCGGTCGGTTGATGCAGTAGATTCAGCTTCCCGAGTGTAAGTGGGAGTTTATCACCATGGATTTTGTAGTTGGACTCCCACGGACTCAGAGGATGTTTGATGCAGTGTGGGTTGTTGTGGATAGGCTGACCAAGTCAGCACACTTCATTCCGGTGTCAGTTTCGTATCCAGCGGAGAAGCTGGCAAAGATCTACATAAGAGAGATTGTTAGATTGCATGGCATGCCCATATCCATCATATCAGACCGAGGTACTCAGTTTACCTCCCATTTTTGGAGAGTATTTCAGCGAGAGTTGGGCACACAAATTGAGTTGAGCACAACATTTCATCCTCATACGGACGGATAGTCCGAGCGTACTATTCAGATTTTGGAGGATATGTTGCGGGATTGTGTCATTGACTTTGGTGGTTCATGGGACCAGTTCTTGCCTTTAGTTGAGTTTTATTACAACAACAGCTATCAGTCGAGCATTCAGATGACTCCGCTTGAGGTGTTGTATGGTAGGCGGTGTCGGTTCCCAGTCGGATGGTTTGAGCCGGGAGAGGCTAGATTATTGGGTTATGAGTTAGTCTAGGATGCTTTGGACAAGGTGAAGATCATTCAGGATATACTTCGTACAGCTCAGTCCAAGAAGAAGAGTTATGCGGGCCGTAGAATTCGAGATTTGGCCTTTATGGTAGGAGACTGCGTATTTCTTCGGGTTTCTCCCATGAAGGGCGTGATGGGATTCGGAAAGAAGGGCAAGTTGAGCCCTAGGTATATTTGTCCATTTGAGATTTTGGATAAGGTGGGAGAGGTGGCCTACAAACTTGCCTTGCCACCGAGTTTATCAGTCGTGCACCCGGTGTTTCATGTGTCTATGTTCCAGAGGTATATTGCGGATACATCTCATGTACTTGACTTCAACGGTGTCCAGTTGGACAAGAATTTGACTTAGGAGGAGGAGCCGGCAGCCATATTAGCTCGGCAGGTTCGTCAGTTGAGATCGAAGAGCTATCCTTCGGTTCGTGTTCAGTGGAGAGGTCAGCCTGTTGAGGTTTCTACCTGGGAGTTCGAGTCCGATATGCGGAGCCGATATCCCCATCTTTTCCCCGATTTAGGTACCTTTCTATGTCCGTTTGAGGATGAACGTTTGTTTTAGAGGTGGAGATTGTGATGACCCAAAAGGTCATCCTGTGTAAATTTAACTAAAACTGTGTTCTGAGGCCCCGAGGGCCTCTGTTAATCTCACCTCGATGTGCGCGCGTAGTCCGAGCGCGTAGCCGGGAAGCCTTTATGTGGAAATTTGATAAAAAGTAGAATTAATGATAAATTATTGAATAAAGTTGATCTTGGTCAACATTCTTGATAAACGGACCCGAACCCGTGATTTGACGGTCCCGGAGGGTCCGTACAAAATATGTGACTTGGGCGTATCCATGGAATCGAATTCCGAGCTCCCAAGTCCAAGAAACGAATTTTAAAAAAAAATTATTTTCTGAAAATAATAAAGGCTTTTGAAAATTAACTTTGATGCGAAACCTGCGTTACCGGGCCCGTATTATGGTTCCGAAGCCCGGAACAGGTTCAATATGTGTTATGTGAGTTATTTGTAAAATTTGGTAGGAAACGGGCTTGGTTTGACGTGTTTCGGATCAGAAATGGAAAATTCGGAGTTTATGAAGTTTGAGAAAATTTTATAGATTTTGGAATTTAATTCACTATTTTTGATGTTATTTTTGTGGTTTAATTGATTGAATAAGTCCGTAAAATGTTTATGAGGTTGTGTGTGTAATTTGTTTTAAGACCCGAGGGCTCGGGTGAGTTTCAGGTAGGTATCGGAGTGCAAAAAGTTAGAAAACTCTGATATTTAAAGCTGAAACTGGTGTCTGGTATCTAACATTATGCGAACGCATAGATTGCCCCACGATCACATAGTGTAGTGTGTGAGGGGAGGATTCTGTGACTCTATGCGATCGCATAGCCTCTTCCGCGATCGCATAGAGTGTAGGATAGCTGGGTGGGGGTTGGCTACGGTCCTCTCTGCGGTCACACTATTTCATACGCGATCGCAGAGGTCTGTGGTAGGGTCCTTCTGCGATCGCATCTTGTCCTATGTGATTGCGTAGTTCGGGATCCGTGAAGCTCTGCGATCGCAGCCCTCATTCCGCGATCGCATAGTATAATTTTTGCCCAGTTATTTAATTACTCCAAAAACATAATACACTTACAGGAATATCACAATTTTGACCCTTTGCTTCTTCTCCAAACCCCATTGACAACTTCCAAGCTAGTTTTCCTCCATAACCACTTGGGTAAGTGATCCTAACTCTAATTCTTCCATTTTCCTACATCAATCACTAGAATCTAGGTCTAAAAACATGAAATCAAAAGTAGAAATTGGGGATTTTGGGTAGAGTTAGGGTTTTGGAATTTTGGAGAATTCAACCTCATTTTGGGGTCGGATTTCAAAACAAATTGTATATTTGGGCTCGTGGGGGAATGGGTTATCGGGTTTTGGTATGAACCTCTTGTTTGGACCAAGCGGGCCCGGGGTCGAATTTTGGTATTTTTTGAAGAATGATGGGAAATGTATAATTAGGCTTTGGAATTGAATTATTGAGTCATTATTGATGTAATTAAGTCGATGATGTCTAGATACTATCGTTTCAGAGTTGGATTCGAGAGGAAAGGCAGTGATTGAGGCTTGACTTGTATTTTTGGAGCCGAGGTAAGTGTTTGGCCTAACCTTAGCTTGAAGGATTAGGAATAGAGACTTAATTTCTATGTGTATTCCATGTCCAACGTATAGGTAAGGTGACGAGTACCTATATGTTGTGGTCAAGCATGCCCGTGAGTCGGATTTGATGAGATATTTGATGTTCTTTGATATTTGTTGTGTTGTGAATTATTGGGAACCTTGGAAGTTGTACCTTGAGGTTATTTCATGACTTATATAGTTATTGATTATGCTTTCGGTTGAGGTGTGATGACCCAAAAGGGTCATCTTATGTAAATTTAATTATGACTATGTTTCGAGGCCCCGAAAGCCTCCGTTAATCTCACCTCGATGTGCATGCGCAGCCCGGGCGCGTAACCGGGAAGCCTTTGTGAGGAAACTTGATAGAGAGTTGAATTTATGATGATTAATTGAATAAAGTTGACTTTTGGTCAATATTTTTGGTAAACGGACCCAGGCTTGTGATCTGGCGGTCCCAGGAGGTCCGTAGGAAAATATGGGACTTGGGCGTATGCCCGGAATTGAATTCCGAGGACCCAAGTCCTAGAAATGAATTTTAAAAAAAAATTGTTTCTGAAAATAATAAAGGCTTATGAAAATGAACCTCGATGTGAAACCTGTGCTGCCGGGCCCGTATTATGGTTCCGGAGCCCGGGACAGGTTCAATATGTTTTATTTAAGTTATCTGTTAAATTTGGTAAGAAACGGACTTGATTTGACGGGTTTCAGATCAAAATGGGAAAATTTAGAGTTAATGAAGTTTTGAAGATTTTCCTAGAATTTGAAATTTGGTTTGAAATGTGATTTTATGTTACCGAGGTCCGAATGCAATTCCGAGACCGGGAATAGTTCCGTTATGTCATTTACGACTTGTCTGCAAAATTTGAAATCATTCCGAGTAGTATAGGCCGGTTCGGCGCATTGCAATGAATTCTAGAATCTTNACCGGGAGCTAAGTTGGAAAAACCATATTTTGCTGTCTGGTTTCCTTCTCTACGATCGAAGAAGGTGGGTCGCGATCGCGGAGAAGGATTTGGGCTGGGCTATTGATTGTTCTTCGCGATCGCAGCTTCCTCTTCGCGATCGCGGAAGGCCGGACTCCATGCCTTCGCGATCGCAACCCCATCCTCCCGATTGCATAGTGCCAAGCCAGGGCCAGGCACAGTTACTCTTCGCGATCGCAGGACCTCTGCCGCGATCGCAGAGGTCTGGCCAGTTGGCCTTCGTGATCGCAGGACCTCTGCCGCGATCGCAGAGGTCTGGCCAGTTGGACTTCGCGATCGTAGGGCCCCTTGTCGCGATCGCAGTGAAGGAATCCCTGGGCAGTTTTATTAAATACGGGACTTAACATATTTCCTCCATTTTCATCTTCCTCCTCAAGTTTTTAGAGAGCTCTTCAAGTAACCTTCCACCACTGTTATTGAGGTAAGTAAATTCCATGGTTTTACTAGTTTCAAACATTAATTCCTAGTTAAATTCCCTACTAAATTATCAAAAATCATGGAATTAGGTAGTAATTTTAGGGCTCTTGAGGATTTTGTGTTTTTCCATTTTAGGCCATGAATTCAAGTAGAAATCACACCTTAATGATCCTTAGGCTATGGGTGAGTGATCCCTTCGAGAATTTTCGGAATTTAAGCATGCGGCACCGGGGTTTGAATTTGGGAATTCTTCAAGAATAGCGATTTTAGTGAATAACTAAGATAACTTCCCGCATTGTGCATGCATTGATATTATTGTATACCTTTTGGCTAGTTGCCAGTCCTCGGGTGTAGAGTACGGAGTTTCGGGCGTAATTATGGTCCGAGGGGTAGATTCGACACGAGGTGAGTCTCCTTTCTAACCTTGTAAGAGGGAATTTGTCCCCATAGGTGATGTATATGCTATGTGTAAATTGTTTGGGGGCTACGTACGCGCCAAGTGACGAGAGTCCATACGTAGCGGCTATTATTGTTATGTCCGGGTAGTTAGGCCCACATCATGCCTTATATGCTTCCTCGTAATGCCTTATATGCTTCCTCGTAATGCCTTATATGCCTTATATGCTTCCTCGTAATGCCTTATAGGCTTCCTTGCAATGCTTTATATGATTCATTGTGACGCCATATATACTATGAGATTATATTTTGTATAGTATTGTTCCTCTGAGGCTTTATGGAAATTGTTGAATGGAAAGGAATTTGTTATAAAAAGTAATTGAAATATATATGGGATCGGGTCGTACGCCACAGCAGTGTTGAGAAGTATTTTTGATATATATGGGATCGGGCCGTACGCCACGGCAGTGTTGAGAAGTATTTGTGACATATATGGGATCGGACCGTACGCCACGACAGTGTTGAGAAATACTTGAAATACATATGGGATCGGGTCGTGCGCCACGGCGAGTTTAGAAGGTACCCTATGGGAGCGGGCCGTACGACACGGCAGATCTAAGATTTGGTGATTATGGTTTCGTTTCGGTGGTCTTACCCTTGAAAGTGCAGTATTGCTTAATTCAGTAGTTGTTTGGATTTTCTGCTCTTGATATGTACTTGTTTCTTATTTCCTGACATGCCTACTGTATTTCATTATATTCTATCATATGTTATTACTGTTGGACCTTAGTGAGTATAAAGTCGACCTCTCGTCACTACTTCTTCGAGATTAGGCGGGATACTCACTGGGTACATATTTATTTAATAGGTACTCATGCTGCACTTCTGTAATTAACTGTACAGGTTCTGAGGCCGGTGCTTCTGGTTATTGTACCGGAGATATATCCTGAGCTTGTGGACTTGAATTCACGGTGAGCTGCTTCCTCTCGCGATTCCCAGCAGCACCATGGAGTTTTTACTTACTTTTGTTATTTTCCCCGTCTATTTCATCCAGACTGTGGATTTGTATATATATATTACTTTCCTTTGTAAATTCCGTTAGTATGCCCATGACACTCGTGACACTAGTTCCTGGCACACACGTAGTGTATATTTTGGGAGTTGGGGTTGTATATGCATACATATGCTTTATTTTGGCCATGTATCGTTATGATTTAGTTTCATATCAAGCTATCCTCATGATTTAATTGTTTAAAATCGATAATATTGACTTGTGTAATCAAATGGGAAGGGTAACACCTAGTGTAATTCATATTGGCTTGCCTAACCCCGTCGTTGGGCGCCATCACGGCCTGGATTATGATTTTGGGTCGTGACAACGTGGTATCAGAACCCTAGGTTCACGTAAGTCTCACGAGTCACGGGCAGGCCCAGTAGAGTCTTGCGGATCGGTACAGAGACGTCTGTACTTATCTTCAAGAGGCTATGGGGTGTTAAGAAACTTCCCTTTATTCATATCCTATCGTGAAATCTATGATGTACTCAAATTTATTCTTCTATTCTATCACAGGTGGTGAGGACGCGTGCATCCGATGTTTCTGGTCCGGGAGATGCCGCTGCCTCTGCCGCCCGAGGTCGGGGTAGAGGCAGGGGTAGAGCACCTGCTCGAGGCAGGGGACGAGGGCGTCCCAGAGCTACACCAGTGGCACCACCAGAGGACCCTATCATGGAGGAGCAGGATGAGTTGCCTCCAGTAGCACCTGCTCTAGTGGATTTCATGACGGGGCCAGGCTTCCAAGAGGTCATGGGACGTATCTTGAGATTCAGGGACACTATGTCCCAGGCTGGTTTATTTCAAGCCGACCCTGCTACTTCTCAGGCGGGAGGGGGAGTCCAGACCCCTACCGCTCAGGCCATAGGTCAGGCAGCAGCAACACGTCATACTCCGGGCACACCGCCCGTGGGAGGGGTTCGACCCGTAGTAGCAGCCCCAGATCCCAGGCCAGTTGCATAGGGTGATCAACAGAAGATGTTGGATAGATGGACATGACTTCGCCCTCCAGTCTTTGGGGGTGAGCGGGGAAAGGATGCTCAGGATTTTATTGATAGGTGTAGGGACAGACTGCGCAATATGAGGATTTTGGAGTCCCATGGAGTGGATTTCACCACATTTCAGTTAGAGGGCAGAGCTCGTAGGTGGTGGCAGTCATATATTCTCAGCAGACCAGTAGATTCTCCTCTTGTCACTTAGGATCAGTTCGCTCAGCTATTTCTAGACAGATACATTCCATCTTCTGAGAGGGAGGAGCTACGGGGTCAGTTTGAGCGACTAGAGCAGGGGCAGATGTCAGTGACTGATTATGAGGCTAGATTTTTCGAGTTATCTCGCCATGCCCTTATGATATTGCCTACTGATGCCGAGAGGGTACAGCGGTTTGTGGCAGGCTTGCATCCAGGTATTAGGGACTCTATGGCCCGAGAGGTGGAGATGGGTACCCCCTACCAGCTTGTAGTCGAAATAGCTTGACGAATTGAGGGGTATCGGTTGAGGAGCAGGGAACAGGTTCAGCAGGGTCAACGGGACAAGAGGGCCAGGTTCTCAGGAGAGTTCAGGGATGTTTCAGCTAGGAGCAGTGGTCAGTTCGGGGGTGGTCAGCCCAGCAGACCTTCATATTCAGCACCCCCACTACTCCCTCGAGGTGGTTCAGTGAGGCCTCAGTGAGGCGCTATGCTAGAGCGTTCCTATCATACTCCAGCCATCCACGGTGCACCCAGGGGTTATTCCAGTCATCAGAGATCCTCTAGTTCCTATTTCAGTGCCTTACCAGAGGGTTCACACCGCCCTCCGGCTATTCAGGGTTCTTCCTCTTTCGGGCAGCGGGCTGTAGCACCAGGAGGTTGTTTCGAGTGTAGGGAGCTGGGTCATACGTGGAGGTATTGTCCCAGGTATCGGGGCAAGGCAATGCAACATAGTTATCAGCCTAGGAGTTCAGCGCTAATAGTCCGGCCACCTCGAGGTGGACGACAGGTCTGCAGGGGTCGTCCTAGAGGGGGAGGCCGGTCAGGAGGAGGTTAGTTAGTTCCTGTTCATTCTGGGGGAGTTCAGTCTTCCGGAGCCTCATCCAGATTTTATGCCATTTCGACCAGATCAGATGCAGTGGCCTCGGACGTCGTAATCACATGTACTATCTCAGTATGTGGTAAAGAGGCTTCGGTACTATTTGACCCAGGATCCATGTATTCATATGTTTCAGTACTATTTGCTCATTTTATGGATATCCTTCGTGAGTCCTTGGGTTCTCCTATATATGTGTCCACTCCTGTGGGCGATTCTGTGGTGGTAGACCGGGTCTACCGGTCTTGTGTGATCACTTTCTGCGGTTTCGATACCAGAGCATATATTTTATTGCTGGATATGATTGATTTTGAGTTTATCCTAGGCATGGATTTGATATCTCCTTATCATGTTGTGTTAGATTTCCATGCCAAGACAATCACTTTAGCCATGCCTGAGTCGCCTAGGCTAGAGTGGAGAGGTTCTTCAATTAGTGCCTCTATCCGGGTCATTTCCTTCATGAAGGCTCGGCATATGGTCGAGAAGGGTTGTTTGGCTTACCTTGCTTATGTGTGGGACACCACCGCCGAGTCTTCGACCATCGATTCAATGCCGGTGGTGCGAGGGTTTTCAGACGTATTTCCTTCAGATCTTCCAGGCATGCCTCCAGATCGAGATATTGATTTCTGTATTGATTTAGCTCCAGATACTCAGCTTATTTCCATTCCCCCATATCGTATGGCTCCTAAGGAGTTGAAAGAGTTAAAGGAGCAACTTTAGGAGTTGTTGGCTAAGGGTTTCATCAGGATGAGTGTGTTGCCGTGGGGTGCTCCAGTCCTAATTGTGAAGAAGAAGGATGGGTCTATGCGGATGTGTATTGATTACCACCAGCTGAATAAGGTTACTATTAAGAATAAGTATCCTCTGCCGCGTATCGATGATTTATTTGACCAATTGCAGGGCGCTTGTGTGTTTTCCAAGGTTGATTTGAGATCGGGTTATCATCAATTGAAGATTCGGGCTTCAGATGTTCCGAAGACTGCATTTTGTACCAGATAAGGCCATTATGAGTTCCTGGTGATGTCCTTTGGTTTAACTAATGCCCCAGCAGCATTCATTGACTTGATGAATAGAGTATTCAGGCCGTATATTGATTCCTTCGTCATCGTCTTCATTGATGACATCTTGATTTATTCGCGGAGCCTGGGTGAGCATGACCAACATTTGAGAGTTGGGCTCCAGACCTTGCGGGAGCAGAAGCTGTATGCTAAGTTCTCCAAGTGCGATTTCTGGTTAGATTCCGTGGCATTTTTGGGGCATGTGGTATCCGGAGAAGGTATGAAGGTTGATCCTCAGAAGATTGAGGCGGTTCAGAGTTGGCCGCGTCCTACTTCAGCTACATAAATCAGGAGTTTCTTGGGCCTAGCAGGCTATTATCGCCGATTTGTGGAAGGGTTATCTTCTATTGCAGCTCCATTGACCAGATTGACTCAGAAAAATGCCCCGTTTCGGTGGTCCGACGAGTGTGAGGAAAGCTTTCAGAAGCTCAAGTCAGCTTTGACCTCAGCACCAGTTCTCACATTGCCTTCCGGTTCTGGGATGTACACTGTGTATTGTGACGCTTCACGCGTTGGGTTGGGATGTGTGTTGATGCACGATGGCAGGGTTATTGCTTATGTTTCGCGCCAGCTGAAGGTTCATGAAAAGAATTATCATGTGCACAACTTAGAGTTGGCGGCGATTGTTCATGCTTTGAAGATTTGGTGGCACTATCTGTATGGTGTGTCATGTGAGGTCTACACTGATCACCGCAGTTTGTAGCACTTATTCAAGCAGAGGGACCTTAATTTGAGGCAGCGGAGATGGCTTGAGTTGTTAAAAGACTACGATTTCACAATTTTGTATCACCCGGGCAAGGCGAATGTAGTAGCAGATGCTTTGAGCAGGAGGGCAGCGAGT
>ML253264.1:0-52019 GCA_005239495.1 Nicotiana undulata
CAAGGATAACCTGCTCTGATACCAATTGATGTTTTAGACTTCAATACTACACAATAATATAAGCTAATTGTGCAGTACCCAATTTTCGAGTGCTGTCTAATAATAAGAACCTGGTTCTTCTTGGTGTACTACTTTCTACTGTTGCGGAATAATAAAGCAATAAAGTAAAGATACATAGATTTTTACGTGGAAAACACCTGGCTCAAAAGGTGAAAAACAACGACCTACTCCTCAGTAGGATTTGCTCAAACACTTCACTAAAAACTCTGAGCCAAACGGACTTACAAAATAAACTCTTTTGTAATCCTAGGACTAACTCTAATCCTCTTTGTATCAACTAGCCTCNTAAAACATCATAGGAACTTTGCTTTTCAGAACATGATTCACTTTTGTCTTTGTGCGTCAACCCTTTCAGCAGTAATACATTGAGTATTTATAGAGTCAGTTGTTGAGTACATGGTTCAATTCTGATCCGACTCTACCTGGGTATACGAGTTCGACTATGACTCAACTTCCTTCTCTATTTCTGTTCTTGTTGAAATCAACTTCAATCTTCTTTATCAGTTTGCAACCTTTTCATATTAGGAGACATCCTTTTAGCTCTTTGATACTCAGCAATCACCGATATCTCCTATGCATGAACAATTCTTGTGCCAACTGTTCCGTTCAGGTGTGTGTGCTTCGATGGACCTGGTTCAACTTGTCAATCTTCAAAACCCATTCAGTGTCATGGGCCAACAATTCTCTTAAACTAGCCTAGAATATTTAATTAATTTAAATTAAGCTAAAGCTCCATAAATTTGTATTAATTAATTCTAACTTAGTCTAATTATAGATTAATTGGTAAATTAATTAAGGGTAAACAATTAATTCGACACTCATATATTAAAAAATCAATTTTCACAATTTGTTCGAAAAATGAGTAATTTTAGCAATTAGTTATTAAAACTACATTACATCAAATAATCATTATCCGTTTGTTATTTAATTCTTTTAATTACAAATAATAAATTGATAATTCCTTGATAATAGTAATGCGCCTAATTATGCAATTTCAATAATTCATAAATATGCAAATCCAAAACAATTCACAATTAATCACTAAAATTCAACAAAATTTGTAAAATTAATTTTTTGTATTGAATTTTGTAGGAGTGTATGGTGGGTGAAAAATCACGTGCGCACATCAGACATTTTGAATTTCTTGGGAATAGGCAGGGGCGCTGGACTTGGCTTCCAAGGTTGTTGAGAATATCTATCAACGTCAATGCCTTTGATAACAGGTGGTACTCCAGGAATTTGTTCGATTCGATCGTTTTGTTCCTTCACTTGTTTCTGCAAGGTTAGTAATAAAGATTGTACCTCTGAGTTATTGGACATACTTGGTCTTGTTTCGAGGGATTCATTGGGAGTTCCCCTACTTCCTGAGTTTGCTAACCCAGATTGAGGATTTTCCACAGTTATGGTGTTGTTAGGAGGTGGTGTAGGTGATGCGGCCGGTAACCCCCTCGCAAATTCTTGTAAAACTTGGTTTACATATTCCGCAATCATTTGCTTCACCTGATCTTGTTCTCCTGTTTGATCGTTACCATTGTGATTATTGTTAGATCTCTCTGGAGAATGTTCCCTTGAACCTGGTGGGGTTCTTGAAGGTGATGGAGTTCTATCCCTTTTGTTGGTTGTTGTCGTTGGTGTTCGATATAGTTCAGAGGGTATAGTTTGAAAGTAAGCAAAGATTATCAGATTCCCGGTAACGGAACCAATTTGTTTAACCAAAGAATTGGATTCTTTGCTCAAAGCTATTTTAAGAAGAACACGGGTTTCTAATAACCAAAGAATAAACTAGTAATTGTAAGTAAACTTGTAAATGGAAAGCAATAAGATGCACACAAAGTAAGTGTATTGCAGTGGGAATTTCTTAATATAACGTCTACCATTTTCAGTGATTGAGCATTAATGACTAATAATGGCATTAATGTAACGTTACAATGATTAACCGTAACTGTTGCGTGAAGGTCGTGTAACGTCTGGCTCATTAATTAAAGATCTCCGAATTTGCTTTTTATTCTGCCTGGATTCACTCTACTGTGTCTCTTCATCTTCTCAATCAGGTTGAGATTTCCGTAGCTAATTACCCCGTGGATGTGCTATTCCGTGCCTCTTTGCCTCGTACCTCTTCATAGAGTCCTGTCCAGTTGTCGTGTTTTCATTACTCCACATAGATTGCTGAGTCACCACATTTGTTACACGTGTGAAGCTCTTTTTTACCAATACAGTGATATCCAAAACCTTCTGAACCCGCCGGTCCAGGCATTCAACCTTTGGTGGAGTCCACCGAGTTGCTGAAATTATGAAAGACGAAGGGTTAGCAGTAACATGAAACAACTTTTTTTCAGAAAAAGAGATAGACTTTAAACTTACGTTAACGTGTCTAGAATTCTGGGAAGGAAGGAGTTGTTGCCGGGATGATATCCCTGGTATTAATGACGATAAACCACTCCATCCATGCACAGTCGTTATAGTCGTCCATGCTGATAAGCAATGCATGGTGGCCACGCTTGCTGAAATATATTACTCCCCCACGAAAGATTTTGGGGAAGTAGAGGTTCATTATATGATCCAAGGTGAGGGACTCCTTCATTTCTAGGCACATCCGTCACAGATAGGCCACCGTTCTCCATACAGAAGGGCCCACATGTGCTAAACAAACTTGGTACCGGTGGCACAACTCCAAAATCACGGGGTCAAGTCCCCCGGACCCAAAGTGAAGGATACGTGTAAACATACGTTGGCACAACTCCAAAATCACGGGGTCAAGTCCCCCGGACCCAAAGTGAAGGATACGTGTAAACATACGTAAAACCCTTCTTAATGAAGGTCTTTCACCCCACCAGGCCAGGAACAATAATGTTTAGGGCATGGAAGTCACAGTCCTCCTTCACACCAGGAATACCGGAAGGGCGAATAGAAGAAGGATATTTACCAACAGCCCAAGTTAGAGGGTTTGAAGTGGGGAACTTCTCTTTGAAGTCATTGGCCGTGTTGAGATGTTTAGGGATGATGGTGCTCACCGTGGGAGGATCAATATCAACATTGACCTCTTTAACTTTATTCCTCTTCGGGTCTCCACCGAAGAGAAAGAGTTCTGGGAAGATTAGTGAAGGAAGCCATAATGAGAAGGCGATGATAGAGTTTTTTTTGTCGAAGAACAAGAAGAGATGAAAGTAGAAAGGAGTTAAATGCAATGAAGTTGAGAGATTTTATGAAACTGTTATGTGCGAAACAAGAAGAATGAGGCGTATAAGTAAAGGAATAGGCGACTAAATCGTGGTCATGATTACCACGAGAACTGGCAAAAATATTGCTAAATCGTGGAGTAACACGTGTTCGGGGTATTAAATGCGAGTAGACGTGTGTCTTATCAAGCGTCATACACATTTTAGAAGGGTTCAAAATATTTCCCGCCAAGAAAGGAATCTTCACAAACTTCCCAGTGACACAAAGATCTGCCACCGACAAACAAGGGGACTATCTGTATAGGGTAAAATCGGTTTACATTAAATGTTCAAATGATAGCGTGACACGTAGAATCGGAGGCAGATAGAAGATGAAGCGAGTCGAAACCAAGTCCGAGGTCAACAACTTCAGTGGCCACCGGGAAAATCCCAAAGGGAACATAATCAACAGAAGCAATGAATGTTTGTCACCAGTTGACATTTAATGAATAATATTCCTCAGTATTAATATACAACCGGTGCAAAGCATTTTGGCATTCATGGCATGCCGTTACATATTCATCAATGACCCCCATTATTGACATTTAAAAGGGCTTGATCCTAGGACCTTGTTCCCCGGTTATAGCAATAAATAGTAGTTTCGACAACCATTATAATATAGGAAATCTCTGGCAAAATTTATGCGACACAATATTCACAGGCTAAATAATACTTTTCTTTATGTCTAATATTGTTCTCATCACTGTCTTCGGAAGCCCTACTCCCGTAACCAGACTACCTGCTGTTTATTTCAATTTCAACGTTGAGTCTTACAATTTTCATTTAATTTATTTATCATTTTGGGATCAAATCGATTCGCTTGTCTATATACCACGCTATAAATTCAACTGTACCATTTTACGGGTAAACAAACAGAAATGTAATATATAAACTTCCAGATCACGAATGAATACTTACATATGCTACACGTTTTGCATAACTAAAGGCAATTTGATTTGCAACTTATTGACCTTAATTACGATACTAGAAGCTTAATGAAATTTCTGGTGTAAAAACACCTTCCCTGAAAAGGTGATTACTTCCAATTTATCTAACGTAGCACATGTCAATACACTACAACACATTAATAGAAATTTGATGTTAGACATGGGTCAATGTTTAGCAAAATTTTAACAAAATGAATGCATAGCTTAGATATTTAGCAACATGTATATGATGAGAATGTTACCCCTTTCAATATCATACAATATAGAAGAAAAAGTATGGTAGGCTTCTGTTCATGTCAAAACTTCCAAATCCGGAGTTATGATACCTTTATCAGCCAACCTTCAGCCTCAAAACAATAGGGACTGAGCGACGTTTCAACGGTTTGTGTTGGCAAAAAGCAGTTATAAATAGTCTATGGAATCAGAACCGAGTATCAACACATACTTCTCCTGACGAAGAATGGCTTTCGTTACAGCCTTTGTCATTTCCATGGTTTTTAGTGAGCTTGTTTTTGTCTGTCATTCCAGTCCAGTTTGTCAATCAATGTATCCTAAATATGAGATCCCAATGTACAAAGAAGACAGAGACAACGTGCATTTTGCCCAGAACTTGGAGTTCTTGGAAGCAGAATATTTTTCGTGGGCTTCCAAGGGACATGGTCTTGATGTACTGGCACCATATTTAACCAAAGAAGGACCTCCTCCCATTGGTGCCCAAAGAGCAAATCTTGATAATCTCACACAGAGGATTATTGAGGAATTTGCCTACCAAGAAATTGGTCATCTAAGGTATTTTATTCTTTCTTTTTTTCTTTTTCAAAGTGAGGATATATGCGATTAACTTTTATTTTTATTTGTGGGGTTTTAGGGCAATTGACAAAACAGTGGGCGGTATTCCAAGACCTTTGATGGATCTTAGCCGTGAAAACTTTGCAAAATTATTTGATGAAGCAATTGGATACAAACTGGAGCCCCCATTTGATCCATACAGGGACAGCTTGAGCTACATGCTATCTTGCTATGTTATTCCATATGTTGGAATGAATGGCTATGTTGGCATGAATCCACAGCTCAAAGGCTATGCCGCGAAACATGTAAGTTCTAATTAAGATTCTGCAGTATCCACACCTCCACTCTATATTCGAGAAGAGAGGAAAAAATTTACTTCTTCTCTATAATTTTTTATGCATGAGTACCTACCGGTGGCCGCACCGGCGGATCCAACCTTTTAGTATCGGGTTCCACTGAACCCAAAACTTTTATTGCAGAGTATAAATTTATGTGTAAAATTTATTAAAATTACAATAAATAGTAGATGTGAACCCATAACTTAAAAAATATAATGGTTTAATGCTAAAAACCTTAAAGATCGAACCCATATAGTTTAAATCATGGATTCGCCTCTGGGTGACCGATGGAGCTCTACTACAATATGATGCGTTCATCGAACCCAATATTGTTTAGGCGGATCTCTTTTTTTTTTTTTGTATGTATATATACACTAATTTTTTATTTATAAATATTAGATCTTCATAATTTTGAAAGTACTATGAAATCGGGTGCTAAGAATCTTAATGATTGAACTCATCAACTTTGGATGGATAGCCTCTAATGCCTACTTATGCATCAATAAAGCACAATGGAACACTGACATATGTTGACGTCGTCAGTCTATTTTTGTTTTGGCTAAATGATATTCTGACCACTTAAACTTGTACCGGATTACCAATCTGATAATCAAATTTATAAGTGATATTTTAACTTCAATACCACACAAGGGGGAAGGGGGAGGGAGGAGGAGTGATTTGTGTGGTGTCCATTTTTCGCGTGCACTGATTACAGAAGAACTTGGTTCTTCTATGTGTTTCTTATATTACTGTTGCAGAATAATAAATGCAAAAATTAAAGAATACAAGGATTTTACGTGGAAAACACCTAGCTCAAAAGGTGAATAAACCAAGACCTACTACCCATTAGGATTTTCTCCAAACAATTCACTACAACTCTGAGCCAACAACAAAGTTTACAAACTCTTGCAAACCTAAGATTAACTCTAACCCTATAGAAACCAGCCACGTCTTGTTGTCACTGCTTCAAGTTAACTCTAACTTGAACAACTCGAGTTTACAACCTCTTGCAAACCTAATTAAGGATTAACTCTAACCCTTATAGCAACACACCACAAGTTGTTGCGACTGCGTCAAATTAACTCTAACTTGAAAGATACAACTCAGGTACCTAGTACAATTTGCTTCTAAGAAAGATGAAAGGTACAACTCAAAACGCCTACTACACTTTGAATTAGAAATAAAGAAAAGACACTTTTAACTCTTTATGGAGTTGGTTCTTCAATCTGGTTCGTGTACCTTAAGGATTGCACTCTTAAAACTCACAGGAATTGCTCACAAGATGCCTTACTATTTTGCTCTCAAGTCTTGCTTAACTTCAGTATGTGTGCATCACTTGTAAAAGAGAACAACACTAATATTTATAGAGTTAGTAAATAAAGATTAACTAGAGTTTTAATGCTTTACTCTTCCTTGATGGAAGAGTTCTAGTCAACTTCAACTTCTAACTCTTCCCTTATCTTGGATAGAGTTCTCTTCAAGTAAGGAGTCCTGCTCCTTATCAAATATGCAACATTTTTGTTTAGGGAATATCAGATATAACCACTTATACTTATCCCTTTCACGTGCAAGCCTTTTTCTTGATTCTGTCTGTCACCTGTGTACACTGTCCATGAACCTGGTTCATGCATGTGTTCCTTTGTCAATCATCAAAGCAAACTTACTCAGGCCAACAATAAGTTTTCCAACTTAGCACCTCTACTTTAATATTGCTGACATGTCCAAACTACATACAAATCACATCTAAACGGCACGTGAGTAGTAGTTTTAATAGAAAAAAATATTAAAATAAACAAAATATAGAAAATAATAAAAAATGAATAATTAAGATCCCAACACCTCCTCCCACCTCCATCGTTCCCACCCCTTTCCCCGTTCTTTCCGTTTCTTACCTCATCCCTCACCCCTGCCTTTCCCCTTGGTGTCTTCATTCTTTTTATTATTAACCTTTAGTTGAAAAGGAATAAGAATTTTTTTTCTCTTTAATTGAGTATAAAGTTTCAGAGAGAAGAAGGTGACTCACAACTTGATAACACACAACTTTACGTATACACTAATTTTTTTTATAAATATTAGATCTCCATAATTCTAAAAGTATTATAAGATCAGTGCTAAGAATTTTAATAATTGAACCCATCAACTTCAGATCTTTGATAGCCTCTGACGCGACTTATGCATCAATAAAGCATAATGGAAAACAGTTCGACATATGTTGTTGTCGTCAGGGCGGATTTAGGGGCGCAAGGCGCTTACCCGAACTTCCTTCCGCGAAAAGTTACACTCTGTATATAAAGCAAAATCTGTTTTTTACCTTTATATATTAAGTTTTGAATCCCCTTGACACAGTCCAAAAGTGTAGCTTAATAGTCAAGGGGGTTCAAAACCTTGTAAGGTCATAGGTTCACTTCCCACTAGCTACATTTTTTTTTTAAAAATTTCTCTTTGAACCCCCTTCGCGGAGATCCTGCCTCCGCCACTGACTGTAGTTAGTCTATTTTTGTTTATGGTCATGGTATTCTCCCTAATCTCCAACGAAACTTAATTAAAGCGGAGCGAATATAGTTTCAATTTGAGAAGTTAAGCAATTTATCTCTCTTTGATGATGTTCTATGAAATCTAATACGTCTTTCGGTTCATAATAAGTTATCAGTTTGCTTTTAGCACGTCAATTAAGAAAATACTAAATTCAATACAAAAATACTTAGTATGTAAAACTATCCTAATTAAATATTTAATGTGAAGAGTAAGAAAACTTTTTAGGGATATGTACATAAGGGTAATTTTATAAAAACAAATTAAATTATTTCTTGATTATATAAATGAACACTTATTTTGAACCAAAATAAAAAACTAAATTGATCACTTACTGTAAACCGGAGGGAGCGATTGATTAAGACTAAGTTATCAAGTCAAAGTAGACCTGTTACCAGAAACCTTATTCATAATTACCTACCAGTGCCGGATGTTGGACTTCCCCAATACCAATAGATTCATCGAATATATTCCCTCCATGTGAATTTATCTCTTATTTGGTCTGTTCCAAAAAGAATATTTTGTTTTTAAATTTGGAAATAATTTAGCTTAAACTTCCAATTTCTTTTAAGGAGAAGCTTTTACCGCCACAGAAATACTCTGGACCCCTTTTTAACTTGTCTAGGATTACAAATTTCAAAAGTCTTCATTTTTTCTTAAACTCCGTGCCTAATCAATCAGGCTCATATAAATTGGAATGAAAGGAGTAATATTTTGTTATGCGGATTACACACACAAATTTTTTCCATATAAAATATTCTTATGATTTAAACAAAAATTACACTCATAAAGATAGAAAAATTGTCGAGTCTATGAATATTTTTGCTTAAATCATAAAAATATTATATATAGCAAATCATTTTTGAGCCATAAAATAAAAATGAAAGACAAATGTTTAGGTACAAGAAAGTAATTATTATTGATTCTTTTTAGCCAATTGGATAATGAACAAAAATCTGCCTTGGAAGTCTTCAAACTTCAATCATCTAAGTCAATATAGTTAATTTAAAGTTTATTTATGCTTTTTAATTTCATCACTAAGTTATCATTCTTCCTTCTAGTTAACAATAACACACATAACCTTTGCAGAGTTAAAAGCTCTTGTGATTAATTTGGAAATGTATTTATACTTAATTTTAAATAACACAAACATCATCAGCTAACTAAGAGAATATGTCTTTTTTGTCGGCGAGCAAAAAAATATTTTAGTTATCTAATCTATAAAAAATACTGTAGGAATTATCTTAACATATTAGAAAAGTCAGAATCCAACATTTACATTTTGATTAATCTAATTTTTTTTCTTTGTTGTACGAATAACCTCTATCCAAGAACATAACAATGCAATAATATATTATCCCTTTTCTAAGCGGAAGTCTGTGATTATACTTGAATCACCTGGCATTGATGGATTCTAAATATGTTAAGACTATCCTAAAATGATTGAAAATATGGAATTCATATTAAAATTAAAAATTAGAATTTATTTGTTGAATCTAATTTATGATTTAGTTTTTGAGTGTGTCTATAATCTGCTCTCATTTAAATATGGATCTTGTAATAGTAAATCTGGCCTCATCAAACATCTATATTTTTTTTTATACAATCGATTCTTAGTTAAGTAGGGATTTTTTTAAAGCAATACCTGACTTTATCAAAAGTCTATATTTATTGTTCCTACTTCTTAAATTAATTTTAGATATTTTATGAAAATACTCGACTTGTTTATTTTTATATGAATATTTTAATCCTATTGGATTTACATTATTCTTTCATAAAATATATTCAGGGACGCTTTTCTATCAATCATAACAATAGATTTCTTTCCGTTGTTTTGTTTATACATTTAAAATGGCAGGTACTTTCCTCACGTGAGCAAATGCATGAAAAAACAACATAAAGATTACTAGTCTATCTATTTTAATATATAAAATAGTCAAATGACAGAAACTAAAATAAAAATTGATTATTATGGTAATAATATATGGATGGTAAACTAAACAAACATATGCAAAGAAAAAAAATTTAAAAAGTTTTTTTTAATTTATTACACATGAAAAGTAGTGAATAATTAAAAAAAAATAGTACAAAGTTATTGGCATGAAAATAAACTATACCCCTGCATCTCTATCAACCACAAACAACACCAAACTAATCCTATAAATTAATAAGTCACATCATAAGCATCATACATTGAAGGTGAAACAAGAAAACCACGACAAGGAGAAATTTTAAAATCAAAAAAAGTTCATTCATACTACCCGTGGAAGAATATATTCAGTGCATGCATTTATAAAATAATGAAGCAACATTACCACTAGTGGTATATTTGAATCTTAACAATAGGCAGGAATCTTAAAGCATTTGATTATTTATGTGTTTGCTTTTGCTAGTATATTGGTATTATCCAAATAATAAATAACTTATGGATATTCTGTAGCAAGTTACTCCCTCCGGTTCACAATAAGTGATCAGTTTTCTTTTTCATTTTGATTCAAAATAAGTGTTCAGTTATATAATTAAGAAAGAATTCAATTTGTTTTTACAAAATAACCCTTATGTACATATCCCTAAAAGGTTTTCTTACTTCTCACATTAAATGTTTAATTAGGGGTAGTTCAATCATACTAAGTATTTTTGTATAGAATTTAGTATTTTCTTAATGGACGTGCTAAAAGCAAATTGGTCACTTATTGTGAACCGGAGGGAGTATATGAGAATTTTTTTAGTTTTGGAAAGTGACGATTTGTTTCTTTAGCTTTGGGAAATGGTGATTTGTTTCATTTGGTTTTGTACATGGAGTGATCGTGACTATTAATGAAGGGGTGAAGCATTACGTTACCGTTGTGGGTTTTTTTTTATCGCGTGAGTATTTTTTTTTTAAAATAATATTGATACAAGTAAAATATTTAAATTATTTAGAAAGATATTTTAATAATTTAACTTTTTAGTTTTGGGCTTTCCACTTTAAATATATATAAAAGATTGAATTATAGGAGCTCAACAGAGCACAATGGAAGACGTTAGATATATGCTGAACTCGTTAGTCTATTTTTCTAAATGACCATTGCATTAGTTAGGCAATTTAAGCTTTCATTGATCACGTTCTCTAAAAGTAGATTATCAAAAATCTTAATCCATGCATGTTTCTTTACAGCTTGTGGCAGGACTATTGGGAGTTGAAGCAGGGCAAGATGCAGTGATTCGTATGTACCTTTATGAGAGAGCTAATGAAGTAGTATGGCCTTATGAATACACTGTGGCCTACTTCACAGATCGCATATCATATTTAAGAAACCTATTGGGAATGTGCGGAATCAAAGATGAAGGTATTTTTGTCCCTTTACAACTTGGAGCTGAAAATCGAACACAAAGTAACGTCTTATCTGCTGACTATTATTCCCTCTCTTACCCAAGAACTCCGCAAGAGATTCTCAGGATAGTGCACAACACGGGCAATGAGCATATACCTGGTGGATTCTATCCCCACGGCGCTAATGGGAGGATCGCCAGAGAATTGCTCCAAGACCCATGAAGTATGAAACAAATCATCACTTTTGCCTTTCACTTGTATTGATAAATAAATGAGATAGAAACTCTTTCTGCTGTCATATGGCCATTTTATTAACTTGAATACAATGCACATCATTTCTAGTTTCTTTTTACTTTTATTTATCCAAATAAGCGCAATCAAGTTCACTCCATCTTGTTGTTTTCACTTTATTTGTATTTCTTTCCTTAAAAAGCCACCTTAGGTGGGGGATTTGCCTCGACCCCTGCCTAGCTCATATATTAAAATCCATAACAAAATTGTTGAGTATTGAACTTTTGATGATTAACAAAATGTGGTTAATTACTCAAAGAACCAGGTCCTCAATGTAGCTGCTTAACTGTTGTGAAGAATCAACTTCTTAGAATAAAGGATCAACTCCTCACGATTGATACATGTACGTTTGTACAAGACAATAACTTTATCTCAAAGTTACCATGTCCGGGTTTGGTGGAAGATGGCTGTTGTAAATGATAAAAGTCGTTGCTCAAGTAGATATGGACAAGTCACTTAGAGACAAAAGTCCCAAAGCTTGTGGATCCTTGGAATAGTAAGAGTCCTATCAGAGAGGAAGCTGACTATGAATAGGACTCCTAGAAGATCTCAAGTCGTGTTTAAATAGGATTGAGTTTGGACATCTGAACCATCCTTTTACACATCAACAACGGAGTCATAACGTGGTTCACTTGTGTTGAGTTCTTATCATGTACTCTTCTCGAGTTAGTCTAGTAAAATGTGTTTTAGAAATTGAGTTGTAATCAAGTGTTATAAACAATTAGTGAGTTGGAGTGAGTGTTTGGTTTTACAAGTTAGAGTTATTTGTGAATCAAATAGGAGTAGTAGGAGTACTAGAGAGTATTTAATTACAATATTGTAATTGATATATTTTGGTTCATTGTTCTAGTGGAGTTGGAGATGAAAATCCTACTTGGTAGGTCGTAGTTTTTGCACCTTCTTAGCCGGGTGATTTTCCACTTAAAAATTACTGTGTTCATTTTACTGCTTGTTTACTTTTTGATTAAGACACATGGTAAAGAACCAAGTTCTTTAGAAATTCATACGGGAAATCAAACTAACAATTGGTATCAGAGCAAGGTTCTCTCATTTACACAGCTAACACCTACAGAGAACTTTGAATAAAGATGAGTGCAATCAACTACCATACCACCCTTGTTCAATGGAAAATATTACAGTTGGTGGAAAGCAAGAAGGAAAGATTTCTTGACTGTTGAAGACTATAAACTATGGACCATAGTAAACCATGGTCCTTTAATTCCTACTAAACAAAATGCACAAAGTGAAACATTTCCTAAGGACCCCTCTGAATTTGTGGCAGCAGATTTCAAAATGATAAAGAAGAATGCATAGGCTAAGAAAATTCTTATATGTGGACTTGGTCCTGATGAGTACAATAGAATTTCTATGTGCTCTAATGCGAAGCAAATTTGGGATTTACTCTAAACCGCTCATGAAGGAACAAACCAAGTTAAGAGATCAAGAATTGAACTACTCATAAAAAACTATGAGCTTTTCTCCTTGAAGGAGTCTAAGCCCATCCAAGATATGATGACTAGATATACTATAATAACCAATGAAATCACTTGGAAAGGTGTTTACCTCAGAAGAGTTGGTTAGAAATGTCTTAAGAATCCTTCCAGCTTCATGGGAATAAAAAGTCACTACAATCCAAGAAGCTAAGGAACTAGATAAATTATCACTTGATGAGTTGGTTGGAAACTTAAAAACTCATGAAATGAGAAAGATGGAACTGCATAAAGAAGAGCCAAAGAAGGATAATTCCTTGGTCCTTAAGCCATCTGAGAATGATGAATCTGACTATGACATCCTGATCTAACAATGTTTTCCAAGTTCAAGAAGTTGATGAAGAATTTCAAAAGTGCATCCAAAAGAGAGACCAGTAATAAGCACAAGCAGATTGACAAAGCTAACTATGATGGGCGCTACAAGTGTGGAAAGCTAGATCACATGGTGAACGACTGCCCAACATGGGAAATCGAGAGAAGGAAAGAACGAACTGAAAAAGAGAAACGGGAGAAGATGAGAGAGAAGGGTTCCAACAAAGGAAAAATCCTAAGCAAAGGATTTACTAAAGCTATGAAGCAGGCATTCTTGGCAGAATATGAGGACAGTGGGAGTTATCAAGAGGAAGAAAAGGAGGAAGAGGCTATTAGCCTCTACTGTGATCGATGAACATCAAGTTGCAAAGACAGAACCCCAATTACAACTTGGGATGGACATTGGAAGACCTCATTTGTTTGATGAACTCCACTATGATGAATGAAAGCTACGTATGGAAACATTTCCTCAGGTTACTGACTTTGATCTTTGGGTAATTTTCAGTCATGGACCAATTCTCCCAACTAAATTGGATGGTGAAGGTAACAAGTGCAACAAAAGATAAGAAAAATATGATGAGGAAGATCGTCATCTAGTTCAGAAAAATGCTAAAGCAAAGGACTTGCTCTGCAAAAGTCTGTCTAGAAACACCCTCTTCAAAGTGTGCTCTTGCATCTCTGCTTATGATATATGGAGGATATTGGAAATTGACTTTGGAAATGAAGACATCTAAGTAGCTCTAGTGGCGATTGAAGAATCAAAATCATAGGAAGAAGTGATAGGAATGATGGTCATGAGAGATTCAGAAATTGAAGATGAGACAAACCATGTAAGTATATCTGACTTGAAAGAAAATATTCATGCTCTATCCAAAAAGCAATTGATGGCCATAACCGTAACCTTAATGAATGAAATTGATAAAATGAGTAATGAAAATAATTTGCTAATCAGTAATCTTTCTTGTGTCAAACTCGACAACAAAGAGCTTGAATCCGACAAAGCCAGTTTAGAGAAACATGTCAAAGACCTTAAGAACCAGGTTCTCTAATTAACTTTTGAGAATGAGAAGTCTTCTGATATATATGAAAAAAGCAAAATGAGTGATCTGCAAGATAAGATTGAGAAGGAATTAAAAATTGCTAATGATAATTTTTGTAAAGCCGAATGTAGAAATAAAGTCATGCATGAGAACATACAAAAGGCTAATTATGAACTTTATAGACTAAGCAAATGACATATATCTTTTGATGCCTTGAAATGGTTGAACGAAAAATGCAGCACAAACAAATCTGGAATTGGCTACAGAATACATGTCCTTAACTTTGACCCAAAGTATGTAGGAATTTATGATAATAAAAAGTGCACTCATTGTGGAAGAGTAAGACACTTTATAGACACACGTTTGCCTTAATTCATGCCGAGTTTAGAAACACCTTTTGGTATTGCTAAAAATGTGAAGAAGGAAGGAGAAACAAAGGTTAATCCTCATGTCCATACTAAGTGGATTAAGGTTAATAAGAAAATAGCTTCTAATCCTCTCCCCTTCTAGGCAAGAAGGGATCTGATTCATTTTTTTCAAACGAAAAAGGACCCAAGCTAGTCTGGGTTCCCAAAACTAACTTGTTAATTTTGGTGCAGGCTAAGGTGACAGGAAACAATCAGGACTGGTATCTAGATAGTGGGTGCTCAAGACATATGACTGGAGAAAAGAAAAACTTTCTCTCACTGACACCCTTCCAAGGAGGGAGTGTGTCATTTGGTAATGGGAAAAAGGACCAGATAACACGTATTGGTAATATTGGCAAGTCACTCTCTCATGTTATAGGAGATGTGTATTATGTGGTAGGTCTTAAACACAATCTTCGTAGCATCTCTCAAATGAGCGACAAAGGATATGAGGTAAAATTCAATTTCAAAATTTGCACTGTCACTAAGCTTGATACTGATGAAATTATGCTAAGGGGTAAGAGACATAACAATGTCTACAAGATATCGATTATGTCACTTCCCCAGAGTGAGCACGCATGCTTGAGTGAAGTGGAAGATGATCCACTACTATGACATAGAAGATTGGGACATGCCAGTCTCTCTCAACTCAATAAGTTGGCAGCTAAGGACTTGGTCCTTGGGCTACCTAAAATTGAATTCACATCTAACAAGGTATGTGATGCATGTGTTAGAGGGAAACATGTTAGGTCATCCGTTAAATCTAAGAAGTTTGTAATCATTTCTAAACCTCTGGAACTCCTTCACATGGATCTATATGGACCAATGAGAATCAGGAGCACAGGAGGTAAGAGGTACATGTTTGTGATTGTTGATCATTGTTCCTAGTATACTTAGACTTTGTTTTTGGGATCCAAATATGAAACATTTGATGTTTTCTCTGTATTTGTTAGAATGATTCAACACTCTGTTTTAAAAAGCAGAATTGGGACTCGCCCGGGGCGGAGCACTTGTAAAATTCCTCTGGGCTTATATATGAGGCTTAGTTCCGTGAGACTTACGCCTCGGCCATCGGGGCTTGCCCTGGATACGCCCAACGCCCAGTGTACTGGGCTTGCATAATAAAACTTTATGCAATTGTATGTAAATAACCTTGTAAATCCTCAAATTTTATTAATAAATCATTGACTATTCAAAATTACTTTTTTCTTAATCATAAATCATTAAGTTGAAAGTATTGTATGTCGTAATTAAAATAACAATTATTGCATGTTATCAACTAGATTGCTATGATAGTTATTTTTAAATAAATTTTTCATTTAAAAAGTATTTATTTATTAAATTTTGTTATGTCTTTACTATAATAGTCCATCATTTTTTTATAATTATTTTTTTAAATATTATTTTTTTTACGTTTACAAGGTACAATACTTATTAATTTAATAGCTTAGTATTAGCTAGTAACTACAAATAATTAATTATCATGGTATTGTATGGTGAATTATGTGTCACTTTATTAACTTGTTGAAACTTAAAAATAAATGATGCTAGAGAATTATTTTTAAATTATGAATTATACTTTTATATAAATTTATTTCAAATAGAAAGCATATTAAATAAATGGAGTATTTTAAGGAAAATATCAAATTATAATGTTGAAATTCTTTCAATATTCATTATTTCTTAAGAGATATATATAAGATTTTGTATCGAATACATTACTTTTGATGTTTGAGTTGTGACGTTGCAGCTAATTTGCATATTATGATATATGTCATACTTTTCGTATTATTCATAGTTGAATTATAATTTAAAAATATTTTAAATAGATTATGTGTTATAATTTTGTGAATTTAATGTAATTTTTATCATTATTTTTTATTTTATACTATCTTAAAAAAATTTAAATTAGTAAAATTTAAAGTTCCATGGGATTTACGCACCATGTCTCAGGGCTTACACCTCGCTTCGTCATAGGTAAAACGTCTGCCTCACATCCCCGCCTTTTAAAACATTGATTCAACAAAAGATAGGATGTAATGTTTTAAGTAGAAGAACTTACCATGGAACTGAATTTGAAAATTCAAAATCCTTGAGTTCTGCGGATCACATGGGATTGCCTATAATTTTTCTGATCTAGAACTCCATAACAAAATGGGGTTGTAGAAAGAAAGAATAAAGCTTTAGAAGACATAGGGAGGACCATGTTGATTGCTAGTGGACTGCCTAAGAGCTTCTGGGTTGAGGAAATCAATACTGCTTGCTATCTGCTAAATAGATGCATGGTTAGACCCATTCTTGAGAAAAATCCCTATGAGTTACTTCGAGGTAGAAAACCCAACATCACTCAACTGAGAGACTTCGGGTGCAAATGTTTTGTGCATAACAATGGGAAAAAAGCTCTAGGTAAGTTTGATGACAGAAGTGATGAGGAAATTTTCTTGGGTTACTCTCCACATAGTAAGGCATATAAGATTTTTAATAAAAGAACTATGTGTGTGGAGGAAAATATTCATGTCATTTTTGATAAATCTAACAATTTGGTTGAGCAAGTCTGCATGATGAAGATTATGATATAGGATTCACTAGTGATGGAGATACAAAGGAATCTGATGAAGATGGATCTGAAAACCACAAGGAAATTGACATTGATCATGAGGAGCGAGAAGAAGATAGAGCTACTCTAACTGCTGATTAGAATAATGAAGCCACACATACTGAACATGTTTCCTTGGGTCACTCCTCAAGTGAATCTTCTCTAGGTATGCAGATCAGACCACGGAAGCATCAAAGCTCACACCCTCTTGAAAATATCATCTCTGATCCAAATGTAGGGGTGCAAACCATGTCTTCATTAAGAAATATATGTGCACTCACAACATTTCTTTCACATGTTGAACCTAAGACCATCAAAAAAACTCTAAAGGATCCAGACTAGATCATATCCATGTAGGAGGAGTTAAATCGGTTTGAGAGAAGCAGGGTCTGGCACCTGGTACAGGAACCCAAGAACATAGCAGTCATAGGTATCAGATGGGTGTTCAGAAAAAAGTTGGATGAACAAGGAAATATCACAAGGAACAATGCTAGACTGGTGGTTTAAGGATACAATCAAGAGGAGGGCATTAACTATGATGAGACATTTGCACCAGTAGCTAGAAAGAAGGCTACAAGAATGTTGATAGCCTTTGTTGCCCACATTGAATTCACTTTATACCAAATGGATGTAAAGAGTTCCTTTCTTAATGGGTACTTAAATGAGGAAGTGTTTGTCGAACAACCTCCTAGATTTGAATGTGAAGAAATTCCTGACTATGTGTTCAAGCTGGATAAAGCTCTTTATGGTCTGAAACAGGCTCCTAGATCTTGGTATGAAAGGCTCTCAAAATTTCTCGTAGACAACAACTTTAAAGAGGCAAAGTGGACAACACTCTATTTCTGAGGAGTAAAGGAAGGAATATCCTGATTGTGCAAGTGTATGTGGATGATATTATCTTTAGGGATACAAATGAAGCAATGTGCGAGGAATTTGCTAAGACGATGGGAAATGAGTTCGAATTGAGCATGATGGGTGAACTGAACTTCTTTTTTGGGCTACAAATCAAGCAAACACCTACTAGAACAATGATACATCAGCAAAAATATATCAAAGAGTTACTCAAGAAATTCAACATGGACTCCCCCAAGTCTATTGATATCCCCATTTCCATTGCAACAAAGCTGGACCTTGATGAAGAAGGGAAAATTGTGGAATAAAAGCTATATAGAGGAATGATTGGGTTACTATTATATCTCACAACAAGCATGGCTGATATAACGTTTAATGTGGGATTATGTGCATGATTTCAGGAAAATCCCAAGGAATCCCACCTGAAGGTTGTCAAAAGAATACTAAGTTATCTCAAGGGGACCCCTGGCCTCTATCTATGGTATCCTACAAGGTACAAATTTGATCTAGTTGGTTATATTGATGCTGAATATGGAGGTTTTCATGTTGACAGGAAAAGCACTTCAGGAACATCATATTTTCTAGGTTCTTGTCTGGTGTCTTGGGGAACCAAGAAGCAAAACTTAGTGGCATTATCTACAGTTGACGCTGAATATGTGGCAGTACCATCCTGTTGTGCTCAGTTACAGTGGATAAGACAACAACTAAAGGACTATGGTATATTTGTTGATTATGTTCCTATTTTCTGTGATAACACTAGTGCCATAAACATTGCTAAAAATCCATGTCAACATAAAATAACCAAGCAAATTGACATTAGACATCACTTTCTCAGAGACAATATTGAAAAAGGAATATCTCAATTAACTTATGTAAAACAGAAGATCAATTTGCTGATATTTTTACTAAAGCTCGTAGTAGGGATCACTTTGAAAGGAATAGACTAGAACTACGTCTAATCAACTTCCCCACTATGTTGACTCCCAGTGATTGGTTAGAAAAAACATAATAAGACGTAGATATTTAAGCACAATGTGTTTGATTCAGCTTTGTGCTTGTATTAAGCCCATACACTCGCATAGAAAATGTGCCTGATAATTGTGTTTCATGATACCATTATGAAGTGTTGAAGCTTAATTGCAGAAAAGAATAAGGAGTTGTTAAGGAGTTGGTTCTTTGACTCAGGTATGTGCCATACTGTCTTAAGTAACTACAACTAGTATTCTAAAATTACTGTTATACTCAGACTTTTATTTCAATTGGCATCACTTCTAGTCGTCTTCTAGTCAAAGAGTAAGGGGGAATCCTTGTGTAATTAGAGATTAAGTACTCCTAAAAATCATGCAGTCAAAGTTACCGTTATTAGAGTCCCGTTAGTAACTCAAATTCGGCCACCTTATCTCTTTCAGTCAATCATGAGTAACGCCTTTATAAGGCCCTTATGATCAGCGTTTCTAACATCGTCGTTTCTCTCAAAACCTAAGAAAAGCAATTATCAAGAACTAACCTGATAGTTTCTATGAGTCCACCACACTGTAGAGGTACCAGGTCCTTTACTAGTTCCCACATATAAGTACACTAAGAAAGCAAGTAAAAGGACAAGGGATTTTTACGTGGAAAAATCCCACTCAAGGGGACAAAAACCACGACCTACACTTGTAGGATTTCAACTTCGCTAACTTGTAATCTAAACTATTACAAGACACTTTGTAATGAACTTATTACAAAGACTTTAAAACACTAACTTGTAATCACTATTACAAGCCACTTTGTCACTCTCTAGTTACAAAGACTTTTCACTTGTGACTACACGAGTCACTACATCAAGATAAGAAGTTTAAGGTTGAGAGATTCCTAACAGGTTGCTTCTACAAAAGCAGGTAGGATACAATGAAAACAAAATGCAAGATTACAACTCAACTAAGGACACTAACGACATAAGGTGAAACTGGTCTGTCTTAGTGGAGTTGTCTTCTTGCTCTTGAAACACTTGAGTCTTCAATGCTAGAGACCGCTTTAATGCTTGAGGGAATGTTCTTAGTAAATGCTCAAGTGAATATCTTGTTTGTCTTCAAACAAGATATTAAAGGTCTTAGCACATTCCAAGAAGGATGTCCCATATCTTGAAAGTACACTTCACAACCAATGGGAAGTGACTGTTGCGTTGTTACTGCACTGTAGCGTGTACAGTTGCAGGCAGTCACTTTTCTGCCACAACTTTTACAGCTGTAGAGTTGACATGTACTTTTGCCTGTGAGTCCGTCAAGGGATCAGGTCCTTTAACTGGTCCTTATACGTTTAACAGTACATTACCCAGAATTCCTTGAGTTATTGTGCTGGCTACATATCAGGCCATTTATCTAGTTCTTCATGTAAAAGTTTGTTAGATCATCAAAACAGAATACAACTCATCAATTTTCCCCTTTTTGATGATCACAAACTTTTATAATTGGGGAGAAGTTATATATACTAATATCAGAAGATACATAGCAGATTAGCGACCAGGTTCCTAAAGAGTTCCCCCCGTCTATGTGCTTCCCCCTTAATTCCTGCCATCATTTTTCAAAATTTGCCCAATTATCCCCTAAACTTCCCTCTTTTGGCATCATAAAAAGGCATAAACAGGCAGAAAGCATAAAGAAGTCCAACAAAGTTAACTCATGCCCCTTATGTGCACACAACATGATAGAAAACAGAATAAAAAGGCAGAAAAGCATTAATGAGAACATAAAAAGATTGATATTCATTCATTAAAGCTTTAAAACATAGAGAAGTCTTTGCTTGGAAGAGAAAAGGGCTTCATTTGGAGTTTTCAACAGGAGCAGCCAGGTGTTATCCAATCCCAATCACAAAAAAACAAAAAGCAAAAAACATTGTTAACCACATCAGATCAGAGATAGATTATAGAAGACAAGGCCTAGGGGGCACTAGAGGAGGAAGGCTTGGAGGAGGAGGCAGTGAGAGTCCGGAGAACCAGGTCCATGCGAGCATTAGCAGAGGACTGCTCCTCGAGTAATTTCTCCTTTAGGTTCTCAACCTGTTGCCGCAACTCACAGTTTTCCTTGGTCAAGCGGGCAATTTCTTCATTTGAGGTGCTACCAGAACCAGGTCCCTCACCATCTTGACTTGACTTAACCTCCAGAATGGCAATTTGAGCCTTCAATCGCTTAATCAGATCATTGGCAGCATTCATACCATTGATTAGCTGAGATATGATTGAAGTGATGCCCCCAACCTTCTCAAAACACTCGCATTCTTCAAGGGTTGTCTTTGAAAAGCTTTTCTTGCGGGTCCCTACCCGGGGATTCTTGACTAGTACCTTGAAATGTTCAAAGACCCGGGTAAGTAGAAAACCGTAGGGGAGACCATGATTCCCATCCTTGACCTTGACAACCTTTTCCATATGATTAAGCATGAGAGCAGGTAGGTTGATTGGCTTGAACTGGTCAAGAGCTTCCATTAAAATCAGATCAGCTCTGGAAGCAACGGAACGCCTCTCGGCACGGGGAAGAAGGACCTTATTTACCAGCTCAAAAAGAAGCTGATAAAGAGGTAGCATGGCCTTCTTGTGAACCCGTTCCCCCTGTTGAATTGTCCCCGGCTTAACTATAGCTCGCCTAAAGTCTCCCTCACAAGCATACTTATCTGGATCCATTGAAGACATCTTAGTTGTGAACTCGTTCCCCCTGTTGGATTTGACTTTATATCTAGTTTTTCTATGGGTTTCTACACCTAAAAGCATCAATTTTAAAGATAAATTGGGGACTTTTGTCTACAACTTATGAGAGTGAAATCTAATTAGATGTGGACTCATGGGTTCAGTCGGGATCTACCTCTTGACTCGAATTTTGATCATGTGGGGTCGGTTAAATTTTGTTGACTTTTAAGAATTTGATTAAAGATTCAAACTTTATTTTTTGGAATTGATTCTCTGGATTTATTTGACATTATTGAGTTGTATTTGATTAATTCGACTCGTTCGAATGTTGATTTGAGAGGGAAGACAATTTTGGAAGGTTGAAGACTACCGGGTGGAGGTATGTCTCTTGGATAACCTTGTTAAGAGGAAATCCCTAGGATTTGACATGATTGTTATGTGTTTAAGGGACTCGTGGTGGTGTATATATGGTGTTGCAAGCGTATATGAACTTACCAAGTTTACATCATGACCGGGTAGAATAGGAATACTTTATGCCTTGTTCTGATTATGCTTATTCGATTCATGATTTGTTTGGCTTATATGACTACGTTCGATCTCTTATTCATGTTAGAGATCATTCCTAGGTTTATGATTATTTATGAAGGCAGATAGCTTATTCTTAATATGTTGAATTGCTTGAATTATCTATAGTCATATAGAAATCCACGAGCACATATCCGTATGATTTTTATCAAGTCATTGTGCATTTTTATCTATGATTTTTAAGCATATGCATACATTTTGTTTATGGATACTTAATTGGACCAAGAATTTTGGCACGAAATATAAGGCGTGCGAATGAAATACAGTTATGGCACACAAGACATGTAAACAGATATTTGATTATGCGTGAGTTGTCAAGTTCCTTTTTGTGCTTGGATTTGGGTATATATTCTTCGGAGTAAGGTGATTACCCATGTTACTTTACGCCCTATGAGTGTGGTCCATACATAAGATTTTGTATCGGGTTATGGTGATACATGAACTTTTTATTGCGGTACGTAGATCTTGTACCGATTTGAGCATCAATAGATTATCCTTTACTCACTTAGATGCATTCATTAAGATTATAATTGTTATTTGACATCCATATATGCTAGTTAGGGGCTCCGACTCTGTTGATTGAAGCATGTCTTTTCTAAGTTTTATGTCTGAACAGCGTTTTGATTATCTCTTGACTTGGAAAAGCATGTTTTATATCTTTCGACTAGTGAAATATTTGATTCTTGTTATCCATGAGATTATTTACTATTTTAGTTCTAAGTTCTAATATTTATATTAGTATTGTAAGTATCTTGATGCATATAGCCTCGCTACTACTTCTGTGAGGTTAGACTTGATACTTACTAGGTACCGATTGTAGTGTACTCATATTACGCTTCTATATATCTTTTTGTGTACTTCCTCATGTGGTTCCTAACAGAGCCTCTTGATTGAGCCTTACCGTTGCACGTAGACTTAGGGTGAGCTACACTGTATGGGTTCATTTCGCAGTTCTCGAATACTTGTTCTTTTACCATTCCTTGTCTATTTTATTATTTCACACAGCTTCATTCATGTATGCAGACTTATATTCATTTCAGTAGTTGCTCATGTACTTGTACCACCTAATCTTGGAGGTTATATTGTATTTGCCGCATTTAGGTCGTGTTATGAATCATGAATGTATCAGTTATTTTTACTTTTTTTGAGCTATTGTCTTTATTTATAATATGACTCTGTTAATTAGAGGAATCTAGCTATTTTTTGTGGATCATGAGTTGGCTTCCTTAGCAAATATGGTTAGGCGTCATCACATCCTAGGTGGGATTTTTGGTTGTGACAATCTATTATACAGAAATTATTATTTTCAATAATTCTTTATCAACTTCATTCTCAATCATATCTATTGCAGATGCATCTTCAATTTCTTTTGTACATTTGCCTCTATTTATATAGAACGAACTTGTAGCAACCAAACCATTATCAATCTCCTTCACAATCACATACACGGGTAGTTGGTGAATTCCAGATTTTTCTTCTTCGACTCAATATACAACCGACCACCAGTGTCATTGTAAATTAGGATAGGTGGCAATTCATCATCTCAGAGAAATTTAATTTCTAATGTATTCAACTCAGTATCAACTCTGATCTATTTTGAAATTGCTTCAACTAATCCCTCAAAGCTGAAAGTTTACTTGATAACAACACAATCGCCAACAAAATTAACCAAGTTATTATCATTATCCCATTCACCACTATGAAGAATGTATACATGATAAATTTCCATTACAAAAGAAAAGGTGAAATTGAAATTTGTGTGTGTGTGTGTTTTTGCTTTATCTCGAAGAATCTATGTATAAAGTCTACTTCTTTGTCGATTTCTCTTCTAAATCACGAACTTTTAGATTCTTCATTCCTTGTTGATTTCTATGGCAAATCAGGAACTTAGTGCAAATTCTGCTATTTGGAACTTGGAGAAGAGATCGTAGGGTTTTCAACTTGCATTGCAGCTTTTTGTGTTTTTTTTAGTTAGAATAGGAATGTATAAACTTGGGAAAAAGAAGGATAGAAAATGACGAAAGTTTTGCAGCAGAAGATCCGAAACAAAAAAGGCATGAATGCTCGTTTTTAACCTGATTTTGGGCTACAAATTTGCAAACTTGTAAATGATACATTCGGTTGCAATGTCAGGTGGTAGGCTGTAATATTATGTAATTTTCTCTTTTTTATTCGCCTTTTGCCTACCAAATATATGCGTAAGGGGGTCTAACTAACCTTCTTAAAGAAGGTTCTTTTTAGGAAATGTGGAACTCTACTACGACAATCATGATATTAATAGTGATGCATTTCAGGAGTTATACATGAATGTTGCAGAGATTATCTTCCGTCAGCTTGATCCATAATTTGATGGGATGGAAAGTACAGATAGAAAGGCAGAAAAGGAGGCATCGTCTCAACTAGTTGGTAAAATATAAGCAACTAGTTAAGGTATGTAAGTGAGAACTTATGAAGTTGAGTCAATAGAAAATCTTGCAAATACGAGTACCAAATTGAACATTAGGCCAAATTAAAAATTGATGGTATGATTTTTAGAGTTACCATTCTACACTAAAAAGGTACGCCATAAATATATTTATTCTAGTCCACTAACTTGCAATCTCAAAATGACAAGTGACATTGAGAAACAAGTATCCCTAATCTTTCAACGGTAGCGGGGCACCACAAAAGTGATCAAGTGACCACCTCTCGCAGTCGGAAAGAAAGGATTCGGAGCAATTATAATAAGCGAGAAATGTGGCAATATGCTAGCAGTAGCATTAAACTATACCTGTTTCTCCTCACTTAGTCACAATCTAGCAGTTAAGTTTCACAAACAAGTAGGAACATGATGCAACAACAAATAAAACATCCATTTAGTGCAAAATTAGTTTTATCCTGTAAAGGATGCAAATAATAATCATTTTCGGACAAGTATATTTAAATTACTCTGAAATAATATATATTACTAATATTTCTCATACCAAACATAAATAATACATGCAAAATTAGTTCTCTAAAAATCCAATAAAGTTTATGCCCAATTGAACCAAGTGCTTTCGGCTGCTGCTAGTCAATTCCAACATGTGATTATCAAAATTGCATAAAAACTAGCTACAATAATGATATGATCACTCTAAGAGAAGCTTGCGCTAGGGGGTGCACCACCGAAACCTCCTGCCCCACGCCCGAATCCAGGTCTTCCACCACCACCCTACAGGTATACAATGATAGGTTAGATTGAATCGACTGTTAAGAGTTTTTGTACCAAGGCAGACAGCATAAGCAATCATGAGTCCAAATTTTAGTCCTAAACCTATGACAAAGGAAAGATAGAACCAAGTAAACCAAAAAAGGAAAGGTAGGATTATGAAGCTTTTGTAAGTACTAATAATACATGGTTTACATTACCAAACAGCCAAAAGGATTTATTATCTACTATTAAATGGAAACGGGCCAAAAATACCCCTAACGTATTGAAAATGGCTCAAAAATACCTTTTGTTAACCTTTGGTACCAGAAATACCCTTCATGTTTGTTTTTCGACTCAAATCTACCCCAGGGATTAACGGGACCAACCTGGGTCATTTTTCGGACAGAAAATAGTCACATGGTACATCATTAGGATGCCACATGTATATATCAAGAAAGAAATAAAACCCACCAAGTTTCTTAGAAATTACCCAATGACCCGCTGACCCAAAAACCCACCCGTCTCTTCTTCAACATTTATCATGATATTGGTGCTAAGAACTTCAGGATTCGAAACATATAACACTGAACATTCCGAAATTTCTTCAACTCCTTTACTGCCATGGTTTTGAATCATTCTTGCATTATTTTATATATGAATAGTTAAATTTGAAAATTAAAGAGGAGTCATTATTTAGTCTAGATAGGTTTTTCTTTGGTGCTCGTACTCCTACCTCATTTCTATTTTTCTTCGTGTCTTATATCTGAGCAGCTAATGGACTCCCTTTTCTAGCAATTGCAATTTTCCTGGTAGTTTGATTGGTCTGTTTTTGATTAACTTGTGATTTGCAGGGAATTGGATGATGAACTGTAAAATTCTCTTTATGAATTCTTCGAGACAAGGGGAATAAATGATGAATTTTGTGTATCTTACATCAATACAGGACGAAGAAAGATTGTGTTTATTGGCTGGATGGAAAAAACAAATCGTTCATGGAGAGGAAAGAGACAGAGAAAAGGGTTTTTGGATCAACAGATCGTTGGGTAATTTTTAAGAAAATGGGCGGGCTTTATTTGTTTACTAATATATACATGTGGCATTCTTATAACATGCCATGTGTCCTTGTATTAAAGGTCCAACTTGGTCTGTTAATAGCAAGGGCAGATTTGAGCAGAAAAACAAAAGTGAAGGGTATTTTTGGACCCAAAGGTTAAGGACGGGCATATTTGAGCTATTTTCAATACTTTAATGAAGTTTTTGGCCCTTGTCCGACTACTAAAATTACCACAAACTCTTAGATAATCAGCTATACTATGAGCTCTAAAGGCGTTACTTGACTAAAGGAGTGCTTAGTATGGGGGCATCTTCCACTAAAACTTATCATGCAGTAAATGAGCATAAACCGTCAATACTGCAGAATGCAATGTATGAATTGGGAATACAGAATCTCAGAGGACAGCTGTGAGGTGAAGTGTAGAAGAAGCTTAAAAAGTAAATTAATAACTAAAACGATGCAATAAGCTTGGGATCATTTTTACTTATAGTATCAGTGCAATAATGTGAGTCACAATAGGTGAACAATCAAATGCATTAGGTGAAACAACATAAACAGAGATTGATCACAAGAATTTCATGGAACAGAAAATTGTCACAGTCTAGAGCTGAGAATATCCTTTCGCCCATACTATTAGTGCTCTACTCAAATAACAAGTGAAGATGGCGCTAGAAATGTTGTTCATGTGAAAGAATCACCTGCCAAAAGTGGAATTTCAAGTCTAAGCACTAGAGCAGTGCAGGCAAAGTGTCATTAACCTTAGCAATGCAGATAAAACGCATAAATAACGTTGCTAGTTCCAAATAGATCAATCAAAAACACTTCAATTGAACAAAAAGATATGAAATATGACGGGGTATAGGGAAAACAGTAATTACCCTGAATGCAGGCTGGTAGTCAGCTGGAGCTCCACCCTTCTCGCCTCCAAACTCACCAGGGGGACCTCTTGGACCAGCACGATAACCTTCCCTGTCACCAAACCTTGGCCTATCTCCCTCAAACCTAGGTGGTCCACTGCAAATCCATCAATACTCCAATGTCAATCCAATTTTGTTGACTATAGAATTTAAGAAAGAAAAAAAAAGTTTAGACACATAAGCTATATATTACCGGGGACGGTCGCCAGGAGGGCCACCCATGGGACGACCAAGAGGCTTAGCAGACTTCTTGAGAGTAGCAGGGACAATTTCGGAAGGAAGATTGAGGTAAGTCCTGAGGAACTCAATGCCGTCATTGGTCAGATACCAATAGTAGTGCATCCAAGCAAAGGTCTCACGCACGTATTCCTTCGACTTGAAACTCTGCATCAGTTTTATCACCTGTAGGTTCGGCACATCGATATTCGGATGCTTTGCCAAGTTGTAGTCCTTCTTTGCAAAGCACACTCCCTCTAATACAAATAATTTCCATAATTACATACATTTATACACACACAGACAACAATAACAAAAGAAAAACTAGTGATACTAACCTTGGAAGAGGTACTTGGAGATCTCTCTCCGGTTCTTCTCTGGGATTATCTGAAAAACACAAATTCGATTAAAAGTGACTGAGAGATTGTATTATTATATTATAACAGATATTTGGAAGGAGAAGGATGATACCATAGCTGCTCGAAGAAAATTGAGGATATCAACCAAAATGCAGCAGCAAAGGGATGGACTATCTGTCAACCCTAGAAAGCGCATCTCTTATATCTGACATTTGTGTCACATGGGCTTTTACCGCTTCGAAAATGAAGTCCCAAAGCCCGAATAGCCCTTTTTGGCCCAATAATACCACAACAATTGTCAAAAATATCGAAAGATTTTGGGACAATTACCGGAACAGCCCAAAATAGTCATTTTAATCATTTAATTTTTGCCACAAAAGTTATCAATAATATATAATATTCAAAAAGACTAGGAAATTTAAGGGCTTTTAGAATGAGTACGGTTGCAATTCATTGAAAATACATAGACAAGACAATATATAAAATTTGAGGAAGATGTAGAGGTGATTTAGATTAGTACACACACGCGCACACACACATATATATATATACACACACATGAATACAAGTGATACACGGAAAATACACATGGGATACATGTCACGATCAAAATTCACGTGACATGCACACGACACACTTCTATTTTAGTTTTTATATCGTCAAGCATGAGTAGTGTCACAACCCAATCTTCCCTCTGTGAGGGGTCGCGACGGCACATAGTCTCTACGACTAGGTAAGCCTAACATTTGCGGAATAACAACGAAAATGAAAACATAATAAGTGCCACAATGGTAGTGACGACATGAGTACACCACAATGATACCCAGTAAGTACGAAACCTAATATCGGTTGAATAGTGACGAGGTCAGGTCAGGCTCACTGGTCAATAATAAATAAGGCAGGAAATATACAGTATAATAATAATAGACTAGAATTTAACAAAAGGAAACGCAGCAAGGCAATAAAACAACACACACGTTAAACAACGGGGAACTCCCGAGATAGCATCTCGTAGACCCGAAATAAATATGCAGAGAGATATCCCGAGGTACCGCCTCGTAGTCTCAAAAGTAAATGTGCAGGGGATCTCCTGGGATATCGTCCTGTAGTCCCAAAAGTAAACATGCAGGGGATCTCCCGGGATACCGTCCCGTAGTCCCAAAGTAAATAAGCAGCTCAAACAAATGAAGATAACAATTGCAACAAGAAAATCTACAGTTTAAACTAAGTACAAGTCAAGAAAAGAAGTAGGAATCCACTAAGCATGCTACAAAGAGTCCATATAAGCAATTAAGACAATAGACATGTTATTCTAGGCTAACAGGATAACTACACATGCTAGTATACTCAATTAAGATAAAAACAAGTAATTTCTCAATAAAATCAGGTTTTGCAACAAATAGCACGTGTACGCACTCGTCACCTCGTGTACACGGCACTCACATATCATAACAACACCAAATCCTAAGGAGATTTCGCACACACAAGGTTAGGCAAGCCACTTACCTCGAACCAAGTTTATTCAATCAGTAGCAATATTTTTCCCATGAATATCCGACTCCAAATGGCCCAGATTTAGCCAAAATTAATTATATACCATAAATATATCGATAAGAAACTAATCTAATTAATGAAATCTAAGTTAAGGCAAGAAATTAGGAAATCGACCCAAAAAGCCTCTCCGAGCCCACGTTTTGGAATCGGGTAAAAGTCATAAAATATGAACAGTCATTCACTCACGAGTCCAACCATATAAGAATTTCTTGAATCCGACCTCAAATAGCCTTTTAAAACTCAAAATTTTAGTTGAAGAACTTCTTCCCATTTTCCCCAAAATTTCAACCCCAAATTCGAAGTTAAAGATGGAACTAATGATAGATTAGTGGGATATAACCAAAATGAAGTGTAGACTGATTACCCAACGAAGTCTCTGAATATCCCTCAAATTTTTGTATAAATCTGAGCTCTCAAACTCAAGTTTTGATAAAAATGGCCAAACCCTCGTTTTTGAAATGTTATATTATGCCCGGGCAATTCATTCTTCGCGAACACGACCACATCCTCGTGTTCGCGAAGTACAAATTTTCCTTCAGTGCAAAACCTCCGTCTCGAACGCGAGATCCCCCTCGCGAATGCGGAAGCTTACATTGCCTTAACCTACGCGAACGCGAGACTCTCATCGCGAACGCGTAGACTAAATGACTGGAGCTCCATCTGACCATTCCTCTACGCGAATGCGATGACCATATCACGAACACCTAGGCTAAATGATCCACATCTTTGCGAACCTGGAAACCACATCGCGAACGAGAAGAACAAACTCATTTGGCCTCCCGGAATGCCTTACGCGAACGCGAGACCTCTCTCGCGAACACAATGAAGGAAACCAAAAACTTGACACCAGATTTTCTGCAATTTCAACAAGTCCAAAATGATTCGTTAAGCATCTGAAACACACCCGAGGACCCTAGGACCTCAACAAAACACACCATCCATCCCTAATACACCATACAAAGTTAGTCGAGCCCTCGAATCACATCAAACAACGCTAAAAAATGAATCACCCTCCGATTCAAATTTAATGAACTTGAAACTTCCAATTTTTACAACCAAGGTTGAAACCTGTCAAAACACGTCTGATTGACTCTAAAGTTTTCACACAAGTCATATTTAGCATTACGGATCTACTCCAACTTTCGTAATCGCAATCCGACCCTGATATCAAAATGTCCATTGCCGGTCAAAATCTCCGAAAATTCGACTTTCGCTATTTCAAACCCAAATGAGCTACAGACCTATAAACACAATCCGGACACGCCCCTAAACCCAAGATCACCCAACGGAGCTAATGAAACCTCCGGAGTCGTCTTCACACAGTTCTAACTACGGTCAAAAACCTAAGACTTAAGCTTTCATTTAGGGACTAAGTGTCCCAAAATACTCTGAAACCACAACCAACACCTCCCGGCAAGACATAAAAGCAGAAAAAGATACGGGGGAAGCAGTAAACAGGGGATCGGGACTATAAATCTCAAAACTACCGGTCGGGTCATTACAAGTAGCTGGAATTTAAATAGGGTTATGACCCACCCCTAGTGTGTAAATCTTATGGGTTATTATTATTAGTGATTGCTTATGATTAAGTGTTTGTTATTTAGCCTTGTTTATAATTTATATCTATAATTAATGGTTGCAAATATTGATTCATTCATATTTGACTTAGTTCTTACTTGAGAAAGGGGAACATAGTCTAGGAAAACTTGGCTAACAAGAAATCGAGCTAGTTAAGGTTCTTACTAGTTTGATTAAAGGATCTGAGCTAGAGATATGGATAATCTCACTTGGACTCATATCAATTGCTTAGTTTGCTACCCATTAGGTCTTGAGAAAGCCAATTTTGGAATAAGCGCTCTATGACCGAGAGGTATTAAGTGAATACGTGAGAATTGAGAGTCATAACACACCCCGATCTACTAAACAAACATTAATTTACTATACTCATTGGGTTACACCTAGGTGAAGGTTACTTCCATGGGTCTTCCTTTAATTAATAAAAACACCAAAAATATTTCATTCTTTAGTTGTTATTCACTACAAGAAAATGGTATTGTGACGGAATATTTGAGACGAAGCATTCTATCACAAATTATGACGGATTTGTAACGCATTTATGAAAAATCAACCTTACATGGACGAAACAATTTTTTTTTTCCTACAAAAATTCTATGAGTAACAGATTTGTGAAAAATATGAAAATTAGTCTTTGTGACGAACATAACTTTGTTACAAAATTATGGCAGAAAAGAGAAATTACAACACTTTGTCAAAAATCCGTCACAAATTTTTGTAGTGACAGAATGCTTCGTCTCAAATAATTTTTGATAGACTTATTTTCCGTGACAATAATTTTTGACGGAATATTCAGTCACAATTTTAGAAATACTTGGATAACTTACAAAATTTTCCCAAAAATATTTAGCCCACTTTTTAGTTTCCCCCACCAAACATCTCATTTTACAAAACCCTTTAGACTTAGACCCATTTTCTTAGCTTGTCGTCCTTGCTTCTCTCTCTCTCTCAACACAACATACAAATGATGATTCTTGTACCCTTCTAGATTCAACGTCACAACAACACTCAGAGGTTTGGTTTTGCTCCGATCTCTTCATCTACTGTCAATAACTTTTGGATCTTTCAATTCTTACTCCGATTTGTTTATGTTTTTCTTGAATATTATTTTCCAGAGTGAATAACATTTGGGTATTGCTTTTGGGTTCTTCTATCTAAGCTCAGAAAACTTCGAATTAGCTAAAAATCTTTTGCATGCAACTATTTTAGGTACAATTTTAATGGGTCTTTATTAAGCTTTGATATTGTGTCGTTCACTTGAAGTGAGTTTGAAATACTGTTGACATAGGTTTCTTATTTATAATTTTTTCTTAATTTTTAGCAAAGAAAAAGCTCTAATTTTACTAAAGGAAGCAATTATGTTTGTTATGAATATCAATTTTGTTGCCTTGGAAAAAAGTAAAAAGATGAAGAATGTGCAAGCTTTTGTTTTTCAGCTTTTGAAAAGCTTTTCTATATATGCTTAATAAATTTCTCATATTTTTTAGGTAATAATATTTTGGTTACTTAGATGTATATGCATGGTCCTTGTTGTTAAAACAAGGTTCACCCCAATTTGAACTAATTCAACATTGTAGTTCATAGACAATTCATCAACCTCCTCCTAGGATATAACATTCATGGTAGAGTTACTGCCGCAATGGTTAGGAACTTAAAATTACTCTTAGTTGTCGAAGGGACCAGGTGCGTAGGATAAGCCTCATATTGAGTGCATTTGAGTTTCAAAAATTCTATATATTAGGAGTGGTGGTGATTTTTAATTTTCTATAACTTTTGTGATTATACCTCCTTTCAAAAATTCTATATATTAGAATGAGCCTCATGTTGCTTCCTAGCTCTGAATTTATTTATATCCCTTTATTGTTGGAATCTCATATAGTAAATTAAGTGCTTTTGAACAATATTAATATATAGACAAACACTTAAACTATCAAAGAAATTTCACTTGAACACCTCAACTAAGCCATTTTCCAACGAAATACTTTTACAATACTTTTATTGCACCAGTTTAACACGTCCGACAGACATGGCATATAACGTGAATATCACTGCATTTGAGTGTGTGAGCAGCATAAATATGCTGACAAAAAGCCTACTAACTGTACAATAAACGGTACCAACCCTAATTCAAATCCCTCATTTATCCAATAATATAATTAGACCCTCCTCCCTCTTATCAGAGCTAATTCTTCACCTTCCCTCAAAATCCAGCCCTAATTCATCACCATTCCCTCAAAATCCAGCCCTATTTCTTCTCCATTTTCTTGATTTTGTTTAAAATTTCTATTCTTCTCTCCGAATTGTGTTCGAATCTTGGCTTAATAAGCTCTCAATTATGTATCTCAAATCAAGATTCGATTCATGTCGGTGCGCTCATGAATGTCAATTGAAAACTTCATTAGGCCAACCACCTTGCTTCCGAGGGCTTCCAAAGGTTGATCCTTGACAAACAAGGGCTCGTTTCTAAGGGGGTTCAACTTTTAGTTGAGAGGGATCAGGTTTTCGCGCGCGCTCTCGATGCTGGAGGAAAAATTTACAGAGATGGACTAGCTTGAGGTTCGGTTACTATAGAGCAAGCAAGATAAGATGTCCCACAGTCAAGAAGTTTCCTAGTTACATGAAAATCTTCAAGAAGATAAGGCTAGGTGGGCCGAACTTCATGATGTTGTTATCGCCATTGCCGAGCGCGAGTCTGCCTTTGAGGAGCAAATCAATAATTTAAAGGCCAACTTATGATCCAAAATCGAGGAGTCTAATGTTGCCGAGGAGAAGAGGGGTCGAATGGAAGTGGGGCTAAAGAAGACCACGGAGCAAAATCGGCTTCACTCAACTTCCAATGTTGAGCTTGATTCCCGCTTCAGCGCCATTATGCAAAACCTTTTATCGATTTTGGCACTTGATAATAGAAAATTTGTTTGCTTAAGTGTTTTGCAATAATATGCCATTTATGTTTAGTTGATTAGAGCTTCATGTGTATTTTTTCATCCGATAACTTTTGATTCCGGGCATAAACTCTTCTGGAATCTACCTTTATTATGAGAGTTTCATAAGAGAGGGCCCTTATGTTTATGATGCTCTTGAAGAGGACGTCTCCTGTTCATTCTGGCACAAGCATTTTATGTTTTTATTAACTTTCAAACGATAAAATTAACTTATCATCTGGACAAAAAATAAGATAAAAATAAAAGGACTTTGTTTTATTCCCTCTATTTTTAGAAGTACATACGCATTCGTTTGTTTAAATAAATAAAGTTGTCAATACATGTGGATAACTTGTATAACTTATTGCTATGGGGATGGTCATGTAGTCCCCCATCCTGATGAAATATTAACCCCGGTTATCGTAGTCCCCGATTTTTGCGGCACTCTAGGTATCGAATCAGATATTATTCCCCCCAGTGTTCGAATGTGAAACATGCAAATTCGAACACTAGAAGTCTTGTACTCGTATTGCTTCTTAACCAGTGGAAACAACTTGTGAAAAATTATGTAATTTCTTTTAGTAATGGAAGGCAAAGCTTGCCATTGAACCAAAGATTATTTAACTATCCACATAGCCGTTTACCATCGATGTGAAAATTTTAGTGCCTTGATATTTAAAGGTCTTGCCTTTGCCGATGATGTTACCTTCGTAGTTTGCGTTCCGTCGCTGCCTCATTAAAAACCTTGTAAGAAAAACCCGATTGGGACAAAAACTGGTCGAATGGAAAACGAGTGCAACACATACTTTTAATATTGGCAGGAACAATTAGCAATAATACCTTTTGAGGTGAGTCACGTTCCAATTACTAGGTAATTTGACGTCCAACTCATACGACCTTTTACTAGTGATAGGTGAAACCTTGTAAGAACCTTCTCACATTGGCCCCTGCTTCCTGACATTGACTTAGCGAGTGCTCTAAGTCACCATCCTAAAAAACAAGTCTCCTACCTTGAAGTAACGGAGATTGGCCATGCTATTATAATATCTGTCTATCCTTTGCGTTTGAGCCACCATCCTCACGTACCCCAAGTCATGGTGTTATCGAGCAAGTCCAACTTTACCAGCAATTCTTTGTTGTTTTCTTCTTCATTTGTTCGGAAGAACCTCAAAGTCGGCTCTCCCACTTCCACCGGTATCGGAGCCTCCGCGCCGTACACAAGAGAGAATGGTTTTTCTCCCGTGCTTAACTTCATTGTTATCCGATATGCCTATAGCACTCCCGGTAGCTCATCGGGCCACTTGCCCTTAGCATCTTCTAACTTCTTCTTAAGGTTCTGAATAATGACCTTGTTGGTCGACTCCTCCTGCCCGTTATAACTTAGGTGGTACGGTGAAGATGTAGTTCTCTTAATTTTTAAACCTTCCAAAAACTTTGTGACTTTCGAACCTACAAAATGTGGCCCGTTGTCACAAGCGATTTCCTTTGGAATTCCAAATTGGCAGATTATGTGGTCCCATATGAAGTTGACCACTTCGCATTCTCTGATCTTTTGGTAAGGAGCTACTTTAACCTATTTAGTGAAGTAATCAGTTAAAACTAAAAGAAATCTTACCTTTCCTAGGCACCGGTGGCAAAGGACCAACTATGTCCATCCCCCATTTCATGAATGGCACGGGGACAACATCGAATGCAAAAGTTCTGCTGGTTGGTGCACCAACTGTACATGAAGTTGACATTTGTCTCAATTTTGAACGAGTGCCTTTGCGTCCTATTCCATCTGTGGCCAATAATAACCTGCCCTGATCAACTACGAGGCAATAACGAGCTGCTTTGGTCCATAGTGCTTGGGACGCCTTCGGGTCTTCGGGTAATTTACCATGCTAGAGATACTCGATGATCTCATTCCTCCAGTCCCAGACCAAGTTGGTCGAATTTACCTCACAATAGCCATCCAAGTCCAACACCAAATGTAGACGTTGGACGACCACACTGGAATCAAATCCTTTCATCTCTATGGACGACCCCATATTAGCCAAAACATCTGCTTCCACATTTTCTTCCCTTGGAATGTGGACGATTGACCATTCCCTGAATCGTGCAAGCAATGCCTGAACCTTGTTCAAATATTGTTGTATGCGTTCTTCCTTTGTATCGAAAATCCCAAAACGTGGTTCACTACCATCTGACAGTCACACTTTACTTTGATGACCTCGGAGCCTAGTCCTCGAGCTAGTTCCAGTCCTGATACTCGGTTTCGTTGTTAGTTGGCGGGACAGTTTTGATGGCCTGCCTTAGAGTTCCCCCGAGGGCATGATTAGAACTACCCCCACACCACACCCATTTACATTGTAAGCTCTGTCCGTAAACAAGGTCCAAACTCCTGTTTCCCTTTTCGACACCAACACTGCTTCCTAAGCAGCCAAAGGCATTAACCCGAGACTGAAATCGACCGCAAAATCAGCCAAAACTTATGATTTGATCGCAGTCCTGGTTTTGTACTCAATGTCGAATTCACTAAATCTGACTTCCATTTAGCCAAATGGCTTGAAGTTCGGACTTGTGAAGGACATTTCTCAAAGGAAGGTGGTCACAACGGCTATCGGGTGGCACTGAAAATAAGGCCCGAGATTTCGAGAGGCGACTACGAGAGCTAAGGTCAACTTTTCGAGGTGCGGATAACGAGTCTCTGGCCCCGACAGTATTTTACTAACGTAATAAATAGGAAATGGCATACCTTCTTCCTCTCGAACCAAAATGGAACTTAACACTACTTCCGAGATTGCTAGATACATTAATAATTGCTCGCCTTCCCCTAGTTTTTACGGTAACAGGGGGGGGGGGGGGCTGAATAGGTACCTTTTTTGGTCTTTCAGTGCCAGTTGGAATTCTGGAGTCCATACGAATCGTTCTTCTTTTTCAGAAGTGAAAAGAAGTGAAGGAACTTCTATGAAGATCTAGAGATGAACCTGCGTAGAGCTGCCAACCTTCGGTTAGTCTTTGTAAATCCTTCACACTTGTCAATTGGTCCGGAATGTCCTCGATAGCTTTGATTTTATTGGGATTTACCTCGATCCCTCTTTACGATATTAGGAACCCCAAGAACTTACTAGAATCAACCTTGAGTGCGCATTTCTCCCGGTTGAGTTTCATATTATGCTTTCGCAAGATGTCGAAAGTTTCCTGGAGATGTTTTAGATGATATCCTACATGAAATACTTAACTAATATGTCATTATTGTATACTTCCATTGTTTTGCCTATCTGGTCCTTAATATTTTATTAACGGGCCTCTGATAAGTGGCTCCGTCATTCTTAACCCCAAAAGGCATTACATTATAGCAATATGGCCAAAATTTGTTATGAAAGTGATTTTTTCCTGATCCTCCGGGTTCATATTGATCAGATTGTACCCAGAGTAAGCATCGAGGAAACTTATTAGCTCGTGACCGACCATAACATCAATCATTTGATTAATGTTCTGCAATGAGAATGAGTCTTTAGGGATTCTTATTTAAATCCTTGTAGTCTACGCACATCCTAAACTTCTTATCTTTTTCGGTACTACAACTACGTTGGCTAACCATTCCGGATATTTTACCTCCTGGAGCGAACCAATATTAAGTAATCGGGTTACCTCTTCTTTAACAAACCTGTTCCTGACCTCTGCTATTGGGCGCTTCATTTGCCTTACCGGTGGTAAATGTGGATCCAGACTCAGCTTGTGGACCACTACCTCCAACAGGATGCCTGTCATATCTGAGTGCGACTACACAAAACAATCGACATTAGTTTTAAGAAATTTATAAACTCTAGCCTAAGCTCTAGATTTAACCATGTTCCTAGATGAAACTTTCTTTGCAAAAATCGAACAGAGCCACGTGTTCGAGTTCTTCTGCGGTTGACTTGGTTGCATCCGTCTCCTCTGGTAATTGAAAATATCTCGGAACCTGATGGGATTCCGATGACTCTTTGCTATTATCATCTTCATGCGGAAAAGGAGAAGGCATCGATTCCCATGATTGCTATTTGTTGGACTCTTTCCCCTTGCTGCCGGAAATAGTTACTGTGTTCATCTCCATCGCCGCTGGTTAGTCTCTTTTTATTTTCTTGATTCCTTATAGAGTTGGAAATTTCAACAACTGATGATATGCTGAGGGTACGACCTTCATCTCGTGTATCCACGACCTCCCGCAGATTACATTTTAACCCATATTGCCATCTACCACTATGAATAATGTGGTCTTTGTTACTCCTTCGGCGTGTGGGGGCAACAAAATGTCTCCTCGGTTCGTCACGTTTGTCAAGTTGAAGCCAACTAAAAGTTTTGACGCTGGAATGATGTTCCTGGTTAACTTTGCTTTCTCCATCCCTCTCCATTGGATGATGTTAGTTGAGCTTCCTGGATCAACCAAATCACGCATAATTTTGTAATCTAAAATATTGAGAGAGATTACCAAGGGGTCATTGTACGACAGAAGAAGCCTATCAGTGTCCTCCTTCGTGAATGTGATATCATCTTCTGCTACCTCCCGGAGCCTCTTGTTGTGAGTCATCAATATCTTTGTTTTCTTAGCTGCTAAAAAGGTTACACTGTTGACTTTGTTTCCACCGGGTATCATGTTTATCGTCATCCAAGGTGACTCTTTTACTAGCTTTAAATGCTCCGCATTGTCCCGGCTTTGCCATAGTTGTTCTTGGCTTGGTCACTCAAGAACTCCCTAAGATGGCCATTATTCAACAATGTTGCTACTTCTTCGTGGAGGTGTCCGCAGTATCCAGTTCTATGGCCATGAGTCCCATGGTATTAACACCATAAAATGGGATCCATCTAGCTAAGATTTGATCATATTGGCTTTGGGAGTCGTGCTTCCTTGATATTCCTTATTGTCAAAACCAATTCGACCAAACTGATATTAAAATTGTAATCTAGTAACCTGGGATATGCGGAGTCTCGGCCCCCTGGCACCCCTTTCTCCTGCAACGACTTATTGTTTTGGCCTCAACGAAAACCTATTCAATGACTGAAACCCTTCGTTGATATGCCTATCGGCCCTCTCGTACAGTAGAAAATGACCTCTAGATGCTCGTTGATCCATATCAAACTCGCTCTTAAACTTGTCCTGGTTTCTATCTCGACCTCGTCCCTTGGTCGGTACTGAAGATCCAAGCTGATCGTCTTCTATCCTGATTTTTTACTCATAACAGTTATAGACATCTATCCATGTGGTTGCCTAAAACTCGATCAAGTTTTCCTTCAGTTTTTGGGTGGCATCAGCACTCAACGAGTTTAGACACTTCGGGAATGCCTCTACTGCCCACTCATATGGAACTGCTGGCAGCAGTATCCTTTCCTTATGGAACCAGATCACAAATTCTCGCAGTAGCTCAGATTTGCCCTGTGAAATGCTGAATATGTCTGCCTTTCTGGCCTGAACCTTTCTTGCTCTGACATGGTCCTTAATGAACGAGTCTGCAAGCATATCAAAAGAATTAATTGAATGATCGTGTAAGAGAGAGTACCATGCCAGGTCTCCCTTTGTAAGGGTTTCACTAAACTTCTTCAGCAGAAACGACTCAATCTCATGTTAAGTCAAGTCGTTTCCCTTCCCTGCTGTGGTGTAGGTTGTGAAATGCTCCCGCGGATCCGAAGTCCCACAGTATTTTGGTATGTCCGACATCATGAATCTCTTCAGATTTAGTTCTAGTGCTACACTTGGCTTACATGGCAATTGTGTGTATTTTTTATGAATCTGGACCCTTTAGTACTAGTGGCGCGCCCGGAGCACCTAGAATTTGATCCATCCGAGCGTGGAACTCCTTCGCATTCTGATCCATCCGTTCGTTCATTTCCCTCATGAATCTCATAAGCTTCGCTTTGAAAGGATCACTCCCACTGTTATTCCCAGATCCACTACCGGTCCCTTCGGCTTCATCGAAACCAACTTCACCCCTTAGGGTGTTGTTGTCGACTCTCTAAGCCGTTTGATTTATAGGAACAATGGGAGGAATCGGGGCCCTACCATTTGCGTTATTGGAGGCGCACGACAATGCTTGTTTTAACTCCGTCATCACTCGATCCTGCCTTGATAGGTGATTCATGATTGCTTTCTGTTGTTCCCTCAGGAGTTTGACTATTTCCATTGTATGTTCCTCCTCCGCATCATGGGGAGTTGGTTCCTGCACATGCCGAGGGTACTGACCTTCGAACCGGGTTTGTCTCATCCCCTTTGTTGCACGTCTCACTAATTGAGTCATGTTAGGATGATTCTTCGCGTGCCTCAACGTTGTGTGTATTGTTGACATCATTAGCTGCCAAATCTGTTTTTTTCTAAGGAAAAAACCAAAACTAGTTAGTAATAAATGAATTAATCAAAATAATTGCGCAGCTGTCTATGATCCAGGGAGGGCACCAAACTGTTTACCCGTAAAATGGTATAATTAAATTTGTTATGTAGTTTATAGACAAGCGTAATTTCATCCAAAAATGAAACGAGATAGGATCAAAATTAATATATGACAGAAATTAAAGAAGACAACAAGCCTGGTTCCGAACGCAGCCTTTCCATGAGCAAAGGCAAAAATGATAAAAAAGCGATGATTGTTAAATATAGAGCGCAATAGTAAAATATAGCTTTTTTGTGTAGCATGTTTCATGCCTCTACAATGGCTGCTAACCCCACAATTTACAGCTCTGCATAGGGAAACAAGATCCTAGGATCAAACTCCTCTTAAATGATAATAAAGGAGTCATTGATGAATATGTAACAACATGCCTTGAATTCGTATATTCTTTGCAACGGTCGCTCATTTAATGTTAGTGATTATTCCCTCATTGAATGCTATTCAACAATAAACCTTTGAACTCCTACCGTCTACTATGTTTTCTTTTGGAATTTATACGGTACCGATCACACCTGTTGTATTCGTTATTGGTGGTTTCTCGATTAATCATTTTCCTATCTTCGATTCGACGTGTCATGTTATCATTCGACCATATGTTATCAAACAATTTTACCCCATACAAGAAGCATACAAGAAACGCAATTTCGCGACGTCCTTTTTTTGTTGGCTATTGCTTATTTTTAAAGAGGTGTAAAGATTATCTTAGAAGGGTTAGAGAGGGAATTGTGTGTGCGGTATTGTTGAAAATGTTTTCTTTGATGAAATTATTTTTTGTGTTTGATTACCTTAAGTTGTTGAACATACTTTGTGTCAAAAGAGGAAAAATGACGTTTGTTTCATTTTCGTGCTCAAGTAAAATTTCCTCCGCAAATTGCTGAAGATTTACCTCTTACCACTTCAATCAACACTTATATTTTATTCTTTTAATATTTCTTTTCACCATTATTATTCTTAACATTTAATACTAAAAAATATCACCGAAGTTACATCCTTATATTGTATAGTGCTCCTGGTAGACGGCATTATTATATATTACTTCCTGTCATATCCAACTAAACATGGGAAATATTCAGAAAATTCTTAAGGAAATTCATTTTTCAGGAACATTTTCCATATCAAATCACGAGAAAACAAGAAAAAGGGAAAAAAGAAAAAGCAAAGAGTTGGAGATAAAGAGAAAATAGGAAAAATATGTAAAAAGGAAAAGGACACTAAAACAACTCTCAAAACCTACGAAATTGATTTAAATTCTTGACTGGGCTTTGAAAGTCGGAGAAATGCAAAGCGCGTCGCATACCAACAATGAATAAGAACCACAAGATTTGGATCAGTGGATAGGCTATCTTCGACGAGCCAAACCTTACTTCATCTTCTTTCTTTCTTTCTCAATTCTTTATTTTTTGGCTACACAACTTCACCCCTGCCCCGTAAACATGAAACAGAAACTTATGGGACAATAACTGCTCCTACTACTGCCTCAGAAATTCCACAATGAATTAACAAGATAAAGAATCTAATAATGGCGATGCATCCTTATCTTCATACGCAAACAACTGCGTCCCTTAACCGAGTATACATGACTCAGCCATCCGATAATCAGAAAGACAGAATCCAGGAGGTGACAATACGCCCGTCTAACCAATTTGCACCACTGGAATCAGTTTTCAGGCGGCGGCTGCTTGTGGGGATTGGCACAATATCTCTGGTTGCATTGGGCGCCGATTTTGCTGGAGTCACTAGCTCCCTACTAGGCCTGTTGCCGGATAGTGCTCGGAGTCTTAGGCTTGATGTAATTTATCCTATTGGAGGTTACAGTCGATGCCTGGATGCCAATGAAGGATTTGGTTAGTACGTGTTTTACTATGCCCCATTGTATCATTTTGTAGTTTGTAGTGCGTACACAACTCTATGTAACAGTATTCCTATATAACAACATTTCACTAGAAAAAATCAAGTTTTTTTCGAAACCAACTTTCATGTTATGCTAAATATATGTGTTTACCTCGAAAATACGAGTAACAATTAAATTTGATTTGTGGTTTTAAAGATACGTAATTTAGTTCAATACTAATTAATAAATAAGTAATATAGAATATATATGAATAGAATCGACGACCCAAACCAGTGTTGCTTGAACGATATGGACCTCAAGCTCGGTGACCTCGAGGTGGGTAGAGATGATAAAGTAAAAACAGTAAAGTAAGAGCAATAAAGCTAGAGAATGTTTCTGAAGAACAATGAACGAGAAAGTAAGATAGTATATTCCTTGCCAATGATTAGATCATCTTTACAAATGATTGGGGTCCCCTTTATATAGGAGGAGAAACCCTAAATAAGGTACATTTCTATTTATAGTAAAGAATTGTATTGGTACAACTATATAACCACCTAGTACGGGTTTGTACTAATTCATACAAATCTATTCCGTAATTTACGCCTTGATTTTTGTGCCTCTGAGAAATTCCCACTCATTCTGGTATTTGTTCGCAACGGTACTATCTCGAGGTAGACCATGCTCAATCCTCGATTTGTTCCCCGAAGTGTGCACTTTCCAGCCAAACTTGACCCCTATTTCGTGTTGCCCGAACTCGAGCTTGGGGGAACAATTAGGACTCCGAAATCGGGCTCCCTGATTTCGACAGTATACAATATATTTTGTATTACAACGCTTTGCTTTAACAACCAAAATATTAGGAACAAGCAAGACTGTTATAAATAGATTTAACCGTAAATATTTATTGAGTAAAACTTTTAAAAAGAATTACTGTACTAAGAACTTTTGACGCACAAATTATAAAATTGGAATACACTGAAAGTAACAATAATAACTTGTGGATTATAATGCGGAAGATAGTGCTAATAAAATGATGTACTCCAATTTGTTATGTTCCTTTCCTTTTAATCTTTTCAAGTGAAAGAAATTCTTTTTGTACGTTTACAAATAGAATTTGTATATCCATCAAATTGGGTGGGAGATCAGACAGTATTGTATCGAGCAGCGAGAAAATTAGAAAGATCACTGGATCCACCACCTCTGAGCAATGATGATGGGAGGCGGAAGAATGTAAATGAGCCGGTTGTTGCGTTTGGTCCACCGGGGTCAAATGGAGAGCTCAATGTTAGCGTCATCGTCTCACCAGTTTCTATTGATTTCTCGTAAGCTAAGCTAGCTCCCTAATCGTAGCTTAAACTGGTAAATTCCATATAATCTGGTAAATTACCTGTGAGGTTAATTTTGTCAGGATAGAGACATTTGGGGGACCAATGGAAGTAGGAGAAGCTATAGTGCGGACTATAACAGGATCAGGCAAACTCCCTGATGTAAAGGGAACATTAATTCAAGCAAATGTAAGAGAAGATTCTTCGTCGAGGAATCTGAAATACTACACATTGGAATTCCAAGTTGAGAGCCCTGCATTCCGGAGACACAACGTTGCTGTTTGCTGTGTCATGGGAGGAAAGTTATTCACTTTGAATTCCCAGGCTCCACAGTCGATCTGGCCTAAGGTGAAAACTGATTTCTACAGAATAGCTGATTCTTTTAGCTTAACATCATGACAATATCCCAAGGGCGCAATCCAAATACATTTCTTTCTTTAAACTTTTTAAGGTTTTATTGTAATTATATTATGTGAAGGAAGGAGAATTCTGGTTTTCTGCCCCATATCATCCCTAAAATTTGATTTTCAAACTTGGACTCAGGAATGTATACATTGTTTCTTGTTAGGTTTATCAATTAAGCTTTATATGAATCTCGTTAATTATATGCCATTAATATTTGGGTCATGCAAAGTTCGCCTCTTATTTTGGATTCGTTAACACTTGATAACAAACAACTCAAACCAGTCCAAACTACCAAATTTAGCAAGTAAACCGTGTTACGTTCAACAACCTCAATCGCTCATATATAGTTTTGAAATTGTAGCCATTGTATAGCTGAGTCGAATTTCATGATATTAGTAAGTATCAACAGTCGTCGGTGGTAGGAATTGAATTCCTTGATATATTGGCAATGTACATGCATTTGAGAAATGTTGGTAGTCAAGAATGGTCCTGCCCACGCAGTTCGGATTGTCTTGGCCAAGCGACACATATGTGCAATCCCGCCACACATGTCGTCTCAAAACAAAGCACGACATGATCATTAGGTGTTAGCAGTGACGAAACCAGAAATATTTCCAAGGGTGTTCAAACTTGAAAGAACTAAAAACAATTCTCGACAAAGGGTGTTCAATATATATTTTATACATTTAAAATCTATATTTTACTTATATACACAGTGTAATTTTTCATAATATTTCGATGAAGGGTGGTCGGTTGACCACCCTTTGAAAAGGGTGGCTTCGCCCCTGGGTGTTAGGATTTATTATGATTTTCTTATTATATTAAGATTTTACATGTTACTTGAAGGAAGGGCTCCTTCCTCTACTCTTATTTCGGCTCTTATAGATAATGTTGTTACCTTTCAAACCAAGCTCTTGGAACTTGCTTGAGCTTGTTTACCATAATTGATTTTACTTTTTCTTAGAGAGAGTCAAACTGACAGAAGCAGTGCAGCTTGAATAAGTAAATTAGTAATGGTCACAAAGCGGAGATTGGTGTCTTGGTACTCAATAGATATGACTTGAAACGAGAGGAAATGGCAGAGGAAAAGCTTACCACAATAAAGAACAAGTGAGAGATCGTTACCAAAAACATTCTTATCACTCTCGGTTAAGAAAACTCAAATTTCTACTTAGTCCAGCTAAAATTTGTACAACATTCTCTTAAATATTATGGGAAAAGAAGTTGAAAACTTCATACTGCTTCAGGAGCATGAAAATAACATTATGCTACATGCCATTTTGCATAGAGATTTTTACCGTCTCCAAAAGCACAAGACATAACTCACTTATAAAAAGAAGTACATAACATCAGCAGAAACCTTCTAACAATAATGAGACTAGGTCCTTATGATACAAAATAACAACAAAACAACAATAATGCCAATATATTCCCATAAGTTGGGTTTACGGAGGGTAGTGTGTGCACAAGCCTTATCCTTATCTAGTGAAGGTAGAGAGGTTGTTTTCAATACACCCTCGGCTCAGAAATGTGAAAGAAAAAAAGGAAAAGGAAGAAGAAGAAGAAGAGGGAGGAGGAGGAGAAGAAGAAGAGGAGAAGAAGAAAAAGAAAGAAAGAAGGAGAACAGAAAAAAGAGGAAGACAAGATAAAGTAGTGCCAAATTATATTAACAACAGGGAAATATGATAACTAAAGTGAACCAAACAACATGACGTATAGTGAGTATGGTCATACTTTCTAATTCCACTGTGACGATATTGACTTGGCACGTATTTGACATGTAGACACAGAGATGTACTCTCCTCATGTTATCTGGTAATTAAAATGTTATTTGAGTTGAGCTTTAACTGTTATACTTGGAAAACATGTCTAAATTCCGAGAATGTGAATGACCTGAATATAATATCATTGAGGTAATTATTTATACTATTTCCTTTATATCCTGAGCTGTTACTAGTTATTAATATTGGTTTCTGACTGTTTCTTCTGAGCTCGTCACTGCTTTCAATTCAAGGTCAGATTTATTAGTTATTGAGTACAATGGGTCAATTGTACTCATACTATACTCTGCATTTCGTGCGCAGAATGAAAGTACAGGGGGGGGGGGGGGGGANGGGGGGGGGGGGGTGAATTGTGGTTGATTAAAACTTGGTTGACTAAGTGTGAGTTTAGTCGACTAGGTTTCGCACATTGAATAATTACAGTAGAAATGAACAAAGCAAACTCAAAGATAAACAAGACACAACAGTTTTTATACTAGTTCAGTGCTAGTGTGGTACTTACGTCTAGTTTTCCTTGGGTCACAAGGGTTCTCTTAGATCTTTGATAAAATGTTACAATAGTGATGATTTTAGTTCATTCACCATCAACGATATTCAACAACAATAGTTTTTGTAATGTTTACATAACTCTCTTTTTGTGTTCTCACTCTTCCTATATTTGATGACTCAAGAATACAGTGTTTGTACTAAGAACTAGAAAGACGTAGAATACTGTTTGTGTAGTTGCATGAGTCTTCTTCTTGAGATAGACAGTCTTCTTATAGGAGAGTTTGACTAGCCGTTGCATATTGATCTTTGATTGAGGCACAGAATCCTCTAAGAGATTTGACCCAAGGGGTGCCTCCGAATCCTGCACTTGAGAGGACTGGATTCGCTTATGTCCTCCCCCTTTCATGTTCAAATTTCATGGAGTGATTTGAGACTTCGATTAGGTTGATCAATCTTCTAATATAGTCCTTGAGGTATGGCTTGATATCTCGAGCTGCACTTGATATGTTTCCTTGTCGGGACAACCTTGATGTCCTCTGATTGAGGCTGAAACAACGAGACTAATTTGGTTTCCTTTTTGATGGCTTGACTTCCTTTGATTTAGCATTGTTCATGTTCTCTTTGATCTTGCTTCCTTTTTGATGTCCTTACCAGAAGGACTTCCCCTGAAGTGGTGCCTGCTTCCTAACTTCTTGCAATCAAATAGATATGATTAGTTGTGCACTATTTTCATCATTGAAACTTAGATGTAACAATCTCCCCCATTTTGATGACGACAATCAAGAGAGAGTAAACAGAGTATACTTCCCTTTCATAACTTGAGATTCCTGCTCCCCCTGAGTTGTTACTTAGATGTACTCATCACTGTGCCCCCTGAGTTGTTGCTGTGCTTTACTATTCAGATTTTTCTCCCCCTTTGACATCAATCAAAAAGGAAAGAAAATGCAGACCAGACAAACAAAACCTAGCAGATAACAGACATATAATAGGCAAACTACTTAGGGTAGCAGAAGTTATGCTTTCAGCAGAGGCATAGAGTGATGGTTCGTACACACCAATGCAAAAATAAGTCACAAAGTAAAAGCAAGCAAAAATTTGTTTTTAACACACACACACACTGCTTTAGTTTTGATGAGTGATAATTTTACCATTTATTTTAGTCTATTTTTTTAGATTTTGTGTCCTTTAATTATAATATGAGGTTGTTTATGGTGTGCATTGCTAGATTTTCAGGTAAATGATGCCACAGAGAGAGTTGAATTCAATTAAAGTGGAGTTGAGCAAAAACAATTGAAACAATGCAAAATTCTTCAGTGATTCCACATCTGCGGAACACTGGTCGCTTTTACGACCTTGCATCTGCGAGGAAATGGTCCACATTTGCGGAATTAAGTTGCATTCCCGGGGATCACATCTGCGAGAGAAGACCCGCTTCTGCGGGAGCGCACCTGCGCTTGATGTCCGTATCTGCGCGTGGAAGACCGCTTTTGCGGAGCCAGTGTTTTCATCGAGGGTCGCACCTGCTATCTGCATTTGCGGAGCCGCACCTGTGAGGATCCTTCCACATGTGCGGTCAACGGGCTTCAAACCTGGATAAGAATGACAATTCACATTTTCTCAACTCCAAACCCACAAATACACGACCTAGCTTATTGGAAACACATCTTTGGCTTATTTTTCAGTCCTTAGACTAGAGAAGACAAGTGTTGGAGCTATGGTTCTTGCACACACACTTGGGTCTTGAAGATTTGAAACTTTTTGTTGAGAATTACTTACCCATTTATGTTCATTCCTTCATTTCCTTGCTTTGTATTGAATATTTAAGTGTGTGGTATTTTTTCCAACACTTGAATCTTATTTATGGGGATATTCATATTTAAAGTGTGGATTAAATATCTTGTTGTGCTTATGTATTGAACGATTTTTAATTATATTGAAGTGAGTTATTGTTTCTTTAATTATTCTTGTTCTTTAATGTTTCCAAAGGGATTACCTAACCCTAGGACTCGCCCATTAACTTTCGAATTGATTTTGGAAAAGATTATCTGGGGTTGGGAAAGATTAATTAACAAGAACTTGAGGCTTTAACCCTCATTTTATAGATTCTACCTAGGGATATGATATAACTACTTGTAGCCATATTCAGGTGTGCTTAATCTCTTAATTAATTTAGGGATAATTCAATTAGGAAGTCTTGGTAGTATTTGGAAGAAGCTAATATAGAATTATTACCCGAGGCTAATTAACATAAACTCGCTCATGTTTGTAAAATCATGAACTACATTGGATCGTTACTTGAGTGTAATTCCCGGTGCATCCATACTTGTAGCCATTGATCATTTTACTTGCTTTCTAGGTTAGTTTACATTTTCGCAATTAGATATAAATATTTTCTCAGAACATTTCTAAGTGTTTGGCTTAGCATAATAAGTGATAATTCTCTTACACGCCTAATTACCTGCATATTGTTCTCTGTGGGATTCGACCCCGACTTATAGTTGGGTAAATTATATTACCTGCGACCGTGTCCATTTACTTTTTAGTAGTGGTGTGAACAACTAATTATTGACCACACCCAAATTCTATACTATTTTAGTGTAATTTCATTTAGGTCTAGCATTGATGTTTTAGACTTTTATCTTACTCTTAGTATATTTTATTTTAAAATAATAATAATAATAATACTCACATTCTTAGAATACAAATTTTATTTCTATTTATATATTTAAAAAAATCACAAATATATATATATATATATGGTTCATTTTAATTATAATGTTAATAAGTAAGCTATAAAATCTTTCTTAGTATCATTTAAAGTATATGTAAATATTTAATTTTCCTATAATTTAATCTTCTTATCTTTATAATCTAATTTATCTTTCAAAAAAATGAACTTTAACAGATAAAGTTTTAAAAAAAAAAATAAATCTGAATTTTTTTTATATTTTTATTTTTACTAACTCCATTATCCCCACTTTTCTAGCCTAACTCCCCACTCACACATTGTAACGACCCGGTTTGTCGTTACGAAAAATTTGCATTTTTAATTGTTGTTATTGACTTGTTATAGATTGGTTATACTATATTTTATGTATTAGAGCTGATAGGCTTGAAATCGAATGGTTGTAGTGAGAGTTCAGTCAATTAGCCTTTAAAAATAGCCTTAAAATGGGAAAAGTCAACAGAGAGTTGACTTATTAGTAAATGACCTGGGAATTCGGATTTTATGGCTCGGATAGCTTCGTTAAGTGATTTGGGACTTAGGAGTGTGTTCAGAATAATTTTGTGATGTCCGGTGTAGAATTAAGCTTGAATTGGCGAAAGTTAGTTTTTGGTGATTTCCGGACGGCAGTGGAAAATAGGCTATCGGGGTCGGAATGGGATTCCGACAGTTGGAATAGGTTTGTAATGTCATTTTGGACTTGTCCGCAAAATTTCAGGTCAATCGGAGTTGTTTTGGATAGTTTCGGCGTCATTGGTGGATTTTAGAATTTTCGAAGTTCTTAGGCAATCCGATGCAAAATTGGTGTTTTGATGTTAATTTTAGTGTTTTGAGAGTGCAACTAAGTTGGAATGATCATATGTGAGGTGTTGGTATGTTTGGTTGAGGTCCCGAGGGGCTCGGGATTAATTTCGGATGGTTAATGGGAATTTCGAAAGTTGGAAATTGTAGCAAAAAGCTGCTGGTGTGCAATCACAGGGATTTCCGCACCTGCGGATGTATGATCGCAGGTGCGGAAGTGAGGGTCTCAGTAGAGGATCGCAGGTGTGGGAATAGGATCGCACCTGCGGAGTCGCAAGTGCGGAGAAAAAGGGCGCAGGTGCAGAGGCCGAGTTTTTGGGGATTCCTCGCAGGTGCGGACCTGGGATCGCAGGTGCGCTTAAGTGGCCGCAGGTGCGGAATCACTGTTCAGAAAAATATAAAATAAACCCTCCGCGACTTAAATTTTATTTTACACCATTGTTGTACGGAAATGAGCTCTTGGGGGCGATTTTGAAGAGGAAAATTCTTGTTCTTCATAGAGGTAAGTGTTCTAGTCATTAAAACTCGATTATGGGTGATTATAGAGCATAAAACCAGTGTAAATTCATGGAAAATCAGTAGAAAAATTGGGCTTTAGGGCTTGAGATGATGAGACCTTCAAGGGTCGATTTGAGGGGCCAACGAACTCCGATTTTGGTGTTCTTTATATGTACGGACTCGTGAGAGGACGAAAAAAACTTTTGTATAAAAATTTCTGAGGTTCGGGACGCGGGTCCGGGGGTCGGGTTTTGATCGGTTTCGGATTTTTGAGTTAAATTCGATATTTTCAATTGGAATTCGTTCCTTAAGCATATATTGATGATAAAAATCTAAACTTGGTAGATTTGGAGCCTTCGGAGGTCGATTCGAGAGGCAAGCGCATTGCGGAATAGTTTTCGGGCTAGTTTTGAGGTAAGTAATGTCTTTAAATCCTGTCCTGAGGGTATGAAACCCCAGACTCTGTACCCTTTCACGGGTTTTGAAATGAAAAGGTGGAAACTTTGGGAACATCTTTCCTATTTGGGCGACTATTGAGTTGAGAAACCGATTTCTAAGCATATGCTTAAATTAGTATTATTTTATTATGATATGAATTGGGTTGTAAGCCGTGTTTGGGGCCTAGTGCCGACTTGTTTACCCTTTGAGAGTTGTGTTTACTATATTTTCCTCACTGATATGTTATGATTTTTCACTCAGTCTTTTCTGTGAAATTATTTTGACACTCAGAGTACTTTGATACTACTCCTTGAAAATGAGATACTGTTTTTGGGTCGAGAACCCGGTAATATTATGGCCTAAAGGGCAAATTGAGAGTGTCTGACTGAGTGAGGCTGCTGGCCTATATGTGAGGATGATATGATATGAGAGAGGCTGCGGGCCTATATTGTGTGTGATTTATGCCATGCTGTGGCTTATTATAGCGCTTGGGCTGTAGGAGCCCCTCCGGAGTCTGTAACACACCCCCAGTGAGCGCCGGTACCGATTGAGTGATGCCCGCGGGGCTTATGATGAGTGATTGTGAGGTTGCCTGATGGGCGGAGTGATTGTGAGGTTGACTAATGGGCAGAGTGATTGTGAGGTTGCCTGATGGGCTGATACTAAAAGAAATTATTACGAGAAATGATTATGGCCCGAGGGGCAGTTTTATGAATATTCTTACTGAGTTTTCAAACTATGATTTACTTCGTTTTCAAACTGGTTTTACTGAGAATTTTATTGAGATACACTGATATTGCACTTGTTTTCAAGGGATTTCTGGAAACTGATTTCGAACTTACTTTGATGAATACTACATGGTGACTTGGTGTTTTATTGGTTTGTGGAATTGTGTACCTGTTCCGTGTGTTTATATTACTAAGACTGTGATTTATTTTCATTACTACTGAGTTGGCATACTCATAAAGACTCCCTGTGCCTTTGTGCACAGATCCAAGTACTAGCTTGCAGCAGTAGCTGACACAGGTTCGATAGCAGCATTTCACGGGATTTGTGAGACCTAAGCAACCTAGAGTTGTGAGACCTAAGCAACCTAGAGCTCTGATACCAACTTGTCACGACCCGA
>ML253265.1:0-20863 GCA_005239495.1 Nicotiana undulata
TGAGAACATCTCGGCCTTGCAGTTGAAAAAGTGAGTCAAGAGACATGAGCCTACATTTTTGGCTACCCTATGCAATGAAGAAGTGGAACGCTCATCGGGTCCACTTCCTACACCCGTAAAGGAGCTACTACTGGAATTCGAAGATGTCATGCCACAGGAAATGCCGAAGCGACTTCCGCCTAGGCGCACTGTGGACCATGAGATTGAGTTGGTGCCGGGTGCGAAGCCACCTGCCCGGGCACCCTACAGAATGTCACAACCCGAACTCACCGAGCTTCGGAGACAATTGACGGAAATGCTAGACACAGGGATCATNCTCCAAGTCCCCACATGGGTCCCCTGTGCTTTTCCAGAAGAAACATGATGGTAGTCTACGCCTCTGCGTGGATTATCGGGCATTGAACAAAATTACTGTGAAGAACAAGTACCCCACAAAAGAGCTCCAGTTAGTTGGAATATAATGGTCACACAATTTTGATTCATAGGCTTTTGAAAGTGGAAGTCACTCAATGGGGAAAAAAGAAAACTGCTTTGACTATGAGAGGTAACTTATGCACTTTTAATTATAACGTCGCGTGCTTAACTATAATACAAAATGGTTGTGCTTTATATTTCATGTTATAATGTATATATGTGTCTACGTAAGGGATAAATTAAATATATATAACATTATGAAATGTAGACTTAATAAAGAATTTTATGAAATGCCTCAAATGCAGATTCTAACAATAAAAGAAAGATGGATGAAGTCCCAATAGAATATTACTCCTTTTATCTTTCTGTGAAGTTTGGAAACATAAGAAGAAGCTTTTTTTTGGCAGTCTTCGGATATGTGCTATCAGGTGTAAATATTTCACTTTGTAATGGTTATGGATTTGTTGGTGAGGTTAAATAGTCGTCCTGTCATTTTTGTTATTTTTTTTGTATTGAATTTTTAATTGATGAGAAGTTTTCTTTTATAATACTTGTTGGATTTTGCAGCTTGAAGATGTGGAGATTATTTTCATTGAGAAATTTTATGACAGCGGTGAGAAGTATCCATTTCAAAATGTCCATCTTTATCATAGTAAAGATTCTATGTGAGCGATTTATTGTCATTTGCTTTCACTCATTAGATAAATTTACCAAGGGTGAGTCCATTTTCGAGTTATACATTGGATATGATGATTTGGATATCCAACAATTACAGCTGCTTTGAGCAGCTTTGCATGATGATATCTCATTGTAAGAGATTGACTTTCTGGCCATTGGTATGACAAATATAATGTTTTGATTCGGTGAGTTTTTTGACAATCTTTCTTTTATTTTTGCACTATCTGTTGGTAAAAATCAAGATTTGATCTTCACCCTTTCACTGGTGTGAGCTCTCTGATTTGGTGACTTATTTGTGCTATTGTTCTTTGTTTATCGCACTTGGTCTATTGACAATTACAACTTTGCGAGAATATGTTAGTTTTCTATTGTCTTGGATAGTCTTTTGGTAGATTATTTACATGCATGTCACTAATTTATCTGTTATGGAATTAGCACTTTCAAATTACTTCAAATAGCACTTTCAAATGAAGCATGTTATCTAAGCCTTATTGCTAAATATTTTACCATTAATTGGTAATTCCTTTTAATAGACAATTTAGATGTTAATACTTAGAAATATAATACATGAGAGGTATCGTTCTGCAACTCAAGAACTTAATAAGGTAATTTCTTCACCGTGAAAGATTGCTGGTTAATTAGATTACATGCTACTAAACAGTCGACCATCTGCCGGTAGTTACAATCAAGGTCAGTACTTACCAAATACTATACATCTTCTTCTATTTATTCTTCTCCTCTTTCCTTGTACTTCTTCTTCTACCACTTTCAAGAATGCCATTCTGAATGGTGTTCAGATTATTAAAATGGTTAATTATGTGGCTTCAAAATCAGGTTCTAAGAAGAGAAATATTTGGGTTGTAGTGAGTTCTGTTCTTGGAAGTTATATTTTGTTGAGTGTGGTGATACTTGCTAAATGATCCTAATTTTGCAGGAGCTAAGTTGTGTGTTTATGTTGTGCCGAGTCACCTCAGATATGCACCATCTGCGTCTCTTATTGGTTATTTTTCAGTGGAACATGTGCACATTGCCGACTTGGAGATCTGAGGGTTTCTGTGAGAATGTTAATCTATCAAAACTTAACCTTCTTTTACTCCATCTGCTAGTCTTGATGCATGTATCTCACCTTTCTTATCATCATGGCATTTGGAGGTGGAATTGGGGCTTTTGATCTCCTTTTAGGTGAGGTTATGAGTTAGCGGCTAGGGTATTATATTATTGTAGTCCAGTGTGATAACCCTTTGTCGATTAGGGTTCCAATATGGTGGTGTTTTAGAACTCTGGTACTGATGTAGTGGGTTAAATTAGTGTGTTAAGGTACTCTCTCCCTAGGAATCTTGTGCTCTTCCATACGGCTTCTAAATTGGACAAGTACTCTTGGTAATGATATTTTCAATGATGGTGGGGTGATGTACTTGTTTTTCTTTCAAGCTATGGCTTAGTTTATCTTGAAGAGTAATGACTTTATTTATCCTCTTTTGTAGGTGGAGTAAATCAAGAAATCGAAGAAGATGATGAAAGTGAAGAACTAGACCTTACTTGAGATGAATTTTGAATTGCTATATATGAATGTTCTATAGGAATCTTTTGTTATCAACCTTTTTGAAACTAATTACTCTCTTGAAATGTATTAAACTTATGCATTTGGGGTAGAACATTTGCTTTATGGATACTATTTGCTTGATGGATAATTTATATTATTAAAAGTTTCATTTTATGATTTATTTAAATTTTAGTGTTATTATAATTTACTTTTTATATATAAATATTTGTTTATTACAGGGGCTATTTTTTTGTTTCAACTGAACTGTTGCAATAGCCTACCAGAACCGTTGCAATAGGACACAAAATGACGTTCCATGATACAATGTAAACTGTTGCGATAGGTCATATAAACCGTTCCATAATGACATATAAACTGTTCCCACAGAAAAATAAAACCCTTGCGATAGGTCATATATACCATTCCATAATGACATATAAATTGTTCCCACGGAAAATAAAATCGTTGCAATAGGGGTAAAGGAACCGTTGTTATATCCATAAATAACCGTAACAATAGCTTACAAAAATGCTGCATTAGATAATATGGTAACGGTTAAGAACCGTTCCATATACACTATAGAAACGGTTTTAAACCGTTCCATTTGGAAAATATAACCATTCCAATAGAGAAAGAGAAAACTGTTGCGATAGATGCATCTATAACCACGGAGATGCAAACCGTTGCAAGAACCATTCCCGTAGACCTATTGCCACGAGGGATGATGGAACGGTCTGTAAACCATTCCCATATCGATATGGAAACGGTTAAGTAGTCTATGGGAACGGTTTTACAATCGTTATCGTAGGCCACTTTTTCAGTAGTGGTTGTCTGGCACCTAGTATCAGTTTGTGTCCGTAGTGCTTATCAACTTTTCTCATGAGGCAAGTCTTGCTTAGGCAACCTTTTCAATTTCTTTGAGACATCTTGTTTTCCTTATCAAATGAGATCACAGATGGATCATGCCTTCGTCAATGCCATATATGCCCCAAATTGTGCTCGATATTTTGGGGAAACTGTAGCCAGTTTTGCAGCCATTTGTTAGTTTTGCTTTTGATGCAAGATTAGACCGAAAGTGACTCAAAGAAAAATTATGGGTAAAAATAGGATAATACTTGAAGGTGAAAAAGAACTGTGTTTAAACAAAAAGGTGTCCCTTTCGGGAAAAGGAATAGGGAGACTTATCTGGAAGTATGTGCCGACTTCAATGAGTCATGACATGCATTTTGGACTGGACGCCTCATCCGTCTGAGCTGTCTAATTCTCAAAATCTATCGCAATTGGTCATCTTGAAACTGTCTTGGTTGTGCTCATCCCGGGGTATCGAAGACTCTCATTTGGATAGTAGCGCCCTTTGGGAGTTTTCGCTAACTGGCCTCTCTCATTTCTCTACTCATCGTCGCCTTATGGTGCCTATCTGGGTTTTCACCGATAAGACTCTCTCATTTCTCTGATCACAGTCGCCTTACAGTGTCCATACAGGTTTTCACCGATAAGACTCTCATATTTTTTTATCTCTTTTTTCTCTTTTTTTTTCTTCTCTTTTTTTCTTTATTTATTTTTAACTGAGATACGACATGCGGAAGGTTGCCCAATGACCCTAGCATGGGGACTTCAAATATTCTCAAAGATCAATCAGAAGTTCTTAACAGGGAGAAAGCGAAAAGAACCTTGAATTGACTTACAACTTTTGCAATCGTTTTTTCAGAAAAAATCGTAAAATAAAACAAACTTCTGCCCCACTTTTGGAGTACTGAGAATATGGATTTTTTTCGTGTGATGGGACCGAACCCAGGGTAAGGTTGCCTACGTATCCTTTCGAAATCAGTTCGGACGTAGTTCAATGACTCAGAAGATTTGTTGTTTGACCCATTTTTTCTTTCTTTCTTTTTCTTTCTTTTTTTGGCTCTTTTTTTTTGCTTTTACAAGTAACAGGTTCCAAAGGGTGGAAAACAAAGAAGACAAATAAAGCTAAAAAAGGTTAGCAAAATGGTGACACCTATTTGGAATGGCGAGCAAATACACTGCTGCTATAACTGGCCAAAGCACACTGCTGCTAGTCGTTTTTCATCAATCAGCATTAGTTGTTCTAGTCGGGTCTTTACCCATTCTGTATCTTCAATCTCCGACTCTGCAATAATCCGAAGAGAGGGAATTTCAACTTCAGCTGGTATTACAACTTCTGTTCCATATACCAGTAGATAAGGCGTTGCACCAACAGATGTGCGAGCAGTCGTGCGGTATCGCAAAATATCAAAAGGCAACTTTTCATGCCATTGTCTGGAACCTTGGATCATCTTCCTAAGAATCTTCTTGATGTTCTTGTTCGCCGGTTCAACGGCTCCATTGGCTTTTGTCCGGCAAGGGGTAGAATGGCGATGCATAATTTTAAATTGCTCGCATACCTCCTTCATCAAATGACTATTTATATTGGTTGCGTTGTCCGTGATAATGGTCTTTGGGATACCAAAGCGACAGATGATGTTAGAATGAACGAAGTCTACCACTGCTTTCTTGGTGACTTCTTTGAAAGTGAAGGCCTCCACCCACTTGGTAAAGTAATCAATTGCAACCAAAATGAATCTATGTCCATTTGAAGCCTTTGGCTCTATTGGCCCAATAACATCCATTCCCAAAGCAATGATAGGCCAAGGAGAGGACATGGGATGCAGCTCTGAAGGTGGCGAGTGAATCAGGTCACCATGAATCTGGCATTGGTGACACTTGCGAACAAAACTGAAGCAATCTCGCTCCATAGTAAGCCAATAATATCCTACTCGCAGAATCTTCTTCGCTAGAACATATCCATTCATGTGAGGTCCGCATACTCCCGAATACACTTTACTCATGATCCGCTAAGCTTTTGTGGAATCTATGCACCTCAACAAGTTCAAATCTGAGGTCCTTTTGTACAAAATTTCCCCATTAAGGATGAAACCGCTGGCAAGCCGCCTTATAGTTCTTTTTTAATCTCCCTTGGCATGCTTTGGGTATTCCCTTGTTTTCAGGAATCGTTTTATGTCATGATACCATGGTTCACCATATGGTTCTGTCTCAACAGTGTTGCAGTAACCATGTTGATTCCGAACTTGGATTTCCATTGGATCAATATGAGTGTTGCCTGGATAAGGGAGCATCGAGTCTAAAGTAGCCAAGGCATCGACTAGATCGTTATGAAACCTGGGAATGTACCTAAACTCGATGTCTCGAGTCTCCCATTCGCCTTGGGCTTGCCGGATAAGCAAGTCGGAATCTCCCATAACCAAAAGTTCATGCACATCCAGCGAGGGCCATTTTTAGACCCATGATACAAGCTTCGTATTCTGCCGTATTATTGGTACAGAAGAATCGAATTCGGGACATTGCACGGTAATGTTGTCCAATAGGTGAGATAAGGATTGCCCCGATCCCAACTCTTTTGATATTGACAACCCCATCAAAATACATTTTCCATACGTGGTTGTCATCCAGGGCTACTTCCTCTATTGAGTTGACCTCTTCGTCTGGGAAGTATGTGCTAAGTGTCTTGTACTCATCATCAACTGGATTCTCTTCCAAATGATCTACCAAAGCCTATGCTTTCATCGCAGTGCGAGTGACATAGACGATGTCGAACTCTGTGAGCAAAATTTGCCATTTCGCGAGCCTGCTAGTGGGCATTGGCTTTTGGAAGATGTACTTCAAAGGATCCATTCTGGATATGAGGTAAGTAGTGTAGGCCAAACAGATAATGCCTCAGCTTTTGAGCGACACAAGTCAAGGCACAACATGTCCTCTCTAAAAGGGTGTACTTAACCTCATAATTGGTGAACTTCTTGCTCAAATAATAGATTGCTTGTTCCTTTTTGCTTGTTGCATCATGTTGCCCCAGAATGCATCCAAAGGAATTATCCATCACCGATAGATATAAAAACAACAGCCTACCAGGTTCAGGTGGGACCAGTACAAGGGGTTTCGACAGCTAATATTTGATCCTGTCAAAAGCTCTTTGGCAATCGTCCGTCCACTTGACGGCAACATCCTTTTTCAGCAACTTAAAGATGGTCTCGCACGTGGTTGTGAGCTGAGCAATAAACCTACTGATGTAGTTCAGCCTCCCGAGCAAACTCATAACTTCCTTTTTGTTCTTCGGGGGTGGCAGATCACGAATGGACTTTATCTTAGATGGATCCAATTTGATGCCTCTCCAGCTGACTATAAAACCAAGGAGTTTCCCAGATGGAACCCCAAATGCACACTTGGGTGGATTAAGCTTAAGGTTATACCTTCGAATCCGTTCGAAGAACTTTTTCAAATCGCGCACATGATCAACCTGTGTCTTTGACTTTATTATGACATCATCGACATATACCTCAATCTCTTTGTGCATCATGTCGTGAAAAATGGTGGTCATGGCCCTCATGTAAGTTGCCCCTGCATTCTTCAAACCGAATGGCATGACCCTGTAACAATAAGTACCCCATGGAGTGGTGAAAGCGGTCTTTTCTGCATCATCCTCATCCATTAGAATCTGGTGGTACCCAGCGTAGCAATCCACGAACGACTATATCTCATGCTTTGCACAATTATCTACAAGAATGTGGATGTTTAGCAAAGGAAAATTATCCTTTGGACTTGCTTTGTTCAGGTCTCTATAGTCAACACATACTCTAGTTTTTCCATCCTTCTTTGGCACAAGCACAACATTTTCCACCCAGGTGGTGTATCGGACAACTCTGACCACATTGGCGCTCAACTGCTTCATTATTTCCTCTTTGATTTTATCACTCATGTCTGTTATAAAATTTTGTTGCTTTTGTTGGACTGGTGGAAAATCAGGATATGTGGGAAGCTTATGAGCTACTATATCAACAGTTAAACCCGACATATCATCATAAGACCAAGCAAACACGTCTCTATATTCATTAAAAGTTGAATTAAGGCATCTCTGGTTTTTTGTTCTGTGTGAATGCTTATCTTTGTTTCTCTAACATCTGTTGATACCCAATTTTTCCTCAAATTATTTTCAAACTTGCATATAAATGCTCAAAATCACTGTGTATAATAATGGGTATTTTTCCCATATTTTTCCATATTTTTATCAAATTATTTTCATTGTTTATTTAATATTTCATATTTTATAATTATCCATAAATTGTGTTATAAATAATCTCAAATTGTTTCCCAGCTCGGTATATCATGTTTAATCACTTTTTTTGTCCATTAAGATTCAATTATCTCATAAGTTAGCCAATTGGGCATGATTTAATTTTAATTACAGTAATTTTGCAATTATCGCCCAATTGTATACTTTATGATATTTTTAATTCAAAAATTATTCATTTTTTATTATTTAATTACTGTAATTTCTTCTATTTAAACTCAATTTCATTTTTTGTACAATTATTGGTTGTTTATTTAATTATTTATCTATTCTTGGGGTATTTAATATCTAGCCACTTGTATTTTAAAAGCCTAATTAATACCCAAACCAAACCCAATTAAAATACCCAACCCAGATCCTAAACCAACCCGGCCCAACCCTTCAGATCATCAGAGCCGTTGATCAAATTAGATCAACGGCCCAAGTTCAATTTTCCTAAAATATCTCTGACCTACCCCCCTTCCCCGTCTCATTTTTCTTCGAGACGCTTCCTCTCTCTATCTCTCTATCTCTCTATCTCTCTATCTCTCTCTGTGACGCTCTAGTTCTCTCTAGAAGTCTCACTGACTTCTCCTTCTCCGATGAGTTCCATCCACCCTCTCCGGTTGGTTTCTCACCGGAAACCTTGGGTATTCATTATCTCATGGTCATCCACACCCTTTTGTACCGGTCCGATGACACTTTAAGCTTTTCAGACGAACCTGGAACGGTTCACTCACCTCCTTTGGGTCTCTTGCCATTTTCTGGCCTTCCCCAGCCGTTTGAGTAAGTTTTGCAGTCTTTCCGGCCTAAATCTATGTCGCTCATGAGGTTTGCTCTCTTTTCTGGGTTCCACGAAACCCTAATCTTCTATATCTTGATTTTTATTTTAAGCCATTTTATATTATGAAGTTTCTCTATGTTTTTCTCCGGAAAATCTCTCTTTCTAACAACTCCCAAAACTAGGGTTTCCTGACTTTGTTTTCAAAACGGTTCTTCTTTCGATTTTTAGCTACCTATACTGTGACTAGACGAGTATCTCATGATTTCTTGTTGCCTGAACTGTTATTGCTGAGACCCTAGTGTTCTAGGTTGATCCTTATTATTTGACTATGTGTGTTTGTATGTTCCTTATGACTCTTGCTTTGAGTCATTGTTATGACCTCTAAATTCCTATTGTTCTATGAGTATCTCTTTATATTGATATGTGACTGCTGTCTAAATGTTTAATAGGTCCGACCATTTACCTTACTGGTTTTTACCTATTGATTTTATGTTGATTTTTGTGTAAAATCCCCAAGTCTGTGATGCTTTCCATGAAAAAATGATCGTGTGTACTCCCTCTATAATTTTGTACCAATTTTTGAATTCTTTCAATATTTATGTGTTACTTTCCTTAATTATCTTGGATTCCTTGTGATTGTAACTGAGTCCAAGATTCTTTCAATTGATTTTCAGAACTGATACCCTATTTTACTTTATAAATGTAATATTAGTTCAACTTTCCTTAATTATATGCTATGCACTTGGCTTTATTTATGTACTATGTGACTTCCCTGTCTCTAATTAAGCAAAGTCAGCCTTATAAGTTGATTTCCTTCCTTATTTAGCCTTGACTGCACCGTTTGAACTTGACTCCCTAATTAAAGGAGTCCAATGTCTTTAATTGATACTAATTGGTTATTGTTTCCATAATTATGTACTCTTTACTTTATTTTCCTAACTCGTTTTCAACATTATATATACTCTGTCCTCTTTTTGCATAACACACACAAACACACTGATACACGACACACGGAGAACACTGAATATCACATACGCACATTGTTCTGTGTTCTCTTTGATTTCATATACATTCTCTCCTACTTCTCGACTACTCAGTCGCCTGAAAGCCAAGACTGAAGTAATCACCATTGCTCTCTTGCATCTGCATACTATTTTCCTGTTGCTCTCTCTCTCTTGTTCTGCATACTACTGTCTCGCTGCTCTACTTCTTTGCACCTTGTTGTTCTATTCTCCTGATTGGTATGTTCCTAATTTAAGGTTACAGTATCCAAAGCAACATGTTTCAGTTCCTGTTAAGATTCTTGTTATTCCTTTTATGCTTCTACTTATGGTTCTACTGTCTACCATGTAACTAGTATGTCTCTATCATTTCACTCTCCCTTTTAGTCTAATATGTCTCCTGCATTCCCTTGTGTGATCCAATATGACTCTATTTGACTCCTATGAAGCTAGCATGCCTGTTTTGCCTATGTGATTATTTTTCTCTTATCTCAGTATGACCAATGTTTTCTTACATGTCTCTATCCTCTGCCTAACTTCTAATGCTACAAGTATGTGCCCCTCCACATAATACCTAAGTGCTATATGATTCGAATTCTAGACCCAATATGTGGCTCTGTTTGACACATAATGTTGTTGGATGCTTGGCATGAATGCTCTGTGATAACTATGTTGGATTGTTTGAAAACCTGCAACTCTATTCTGAAGACTAATTGTGTATAAGTCTGCTTCTACCATGTGGTCTATCTGTCCCCAGTTCCCTATCCCTGCTAGTGTTTGCTTCCTGAACTCTGCATATCTTTTGAGTTGTGATTGTCCTGCTTCTCTCCTTTTCAAACTAATTTTCATAAAATATTGCTCTCTGAAACTATTTTTAAACAGTTATTTCAAAGCTACTTTTCAAACTCAACTCCTTTAAATTACAAACACATCTCACTACTCTTAGACTTTAGGTTGAGCCCCCTTTCGTGTGAGCACTGCCTTGGGGACCCCTAAGTACCCATTGAACTCTGACACACAAGGCTGGCATTCCACACTGCACTTACTCATTCCTGGCTAGGGAACTTGGGTGTGAGCACTGCCTGGGATCCTCTAAGATCCTTAGGAACTCTGACACACCTGGGTTACAAGAGGTCTTGGCATATGGCATGTTGGATCTGGTACTTGGGCCTACTGTTAGGCTCTCTATAGTGTAACTTCTTAATTTTCTTATTCTTTTGTGTAATTTATGCAACAATGGTCTATAATAATTTGTAAACGAATAATTGGGGCTGGATAGTGGATATGGGAGGGGGTTATGCATGTTTAGTATAGTAACGGGTAGAAATCATGACTATATGATTTATTTCCCTATGTGTGCAATAATATCTTGCTTAGGACATGCATATCATGCAATAGAAATCATGTGCAGGTTCTTTATTTCAGCATGTCTATTATGTCCCTATTATTTTATAAGCCTTGTTCACAATTAATAACTACGACAAATGATATAATGTACGACTACTTCATTCCATAAGCATTACATTTAGAAACCATGTCCTTAGGTATCCTTGTGTGAATTTGACATCATGTTCTTTAGGACCTTACCATTCAGCATGTTTATGTCAAGTTATATTTTTGCTGAACACCTAATTAGCATGTGTCTAATCTGATAAATATCGCTAAAATATGGTTAAGTGGTTTAAAACATCTCTGCAAATATGTACCTCTAAAATAAGAATCAAATATGTATGTTCACCCCTCTAAAACAAATAGGCAATATATACAAACGCCTAGGCAAACTTTAGGCCTTATACATTATTAAAACCAAAACCTTATCGTGGTTCACTTAGTTGGTATTAGAACCAATCAGCCCCTTGTTTTGAAGTCTTTAAACTCTGATGCTTTTCATTCCTGTTTTATCTCCTTCTAAAATTCACCCTATTTTTCTAAAAATTCCTACCCCACTGTTTTTCAAACACTAATTCTGGAAATCATGCATTCATTTCCTCTTTAACTAAGTTATTAGATTGCCACTCTGTGTGTTACTGGATTTCAGAGTCAGTTCACTCTTTTCCAAAAGTCATTCGGTTTGAACCCTTGCCCTATTTTCTGAAATAGTTTACTCATTCTCTTTTTATTAAAGTTTTACTAAACTACTGATTTCTACTCCGCTGGATCTTCTAAAAGTTTCTGGCCCTTTGTGAATCACTCTTTCATTTTTACTTTACTGATTTTCTGAAGTTCTTCATCTGCTTTTACTGCAAATTTCATCTAAAATGCTCTGCACTTTTAAATCCAGCTACTATCTTTAGATTACTGGACCTTTTAAATTTTATCACTCTTCTTTAAGCTACTCTGTTTTAATCGGATTTCCTGCTTTATTACTAAGTTTCCAAGGAATCAGTCGCTTACCAAAACTGCTGAAACCTACTGATTTTCAACTCAAAAACTCCTGTTTTAAATCCTGACTTTGAGACCTGGATTGTGGTTGAGACGTGCTATTTACATTTTTACTTGTGGAGGGATCTGTGAGCCATTATTTTCCCTTGTGTGTTCCCATATTTGTGGTCCTATTTGTTGTTATGTATGTCGCTTAGCATTTTATCCTTTGAACCTAAGGGCTCAACGTAGTACTCACCTTGTAGGAGTAGTAGTCCTAAATACCCTCCAGGACTTATAGAATGGGACGGGTAATAGCACGCAATAAGCTTCGTGACCAACACACGCGTTTTAAATACCTTAACGGGCCGGGAAGGGTAGAATACGGATATGATGACCGATGCGCTAATACCACATGTAACCCCTCTTCAAGGCGTGACATACCAGGTATTGCATTGATGTGATCCGTATTACTTTAAACCTAGGACAGTTTCTTTTCAAATGTTTATTCTAATGTTTTTCCATAACCTTTAAAGATTTTCACACCTGTTTGAAATCCCATCTTATGTGAACCTTGCTTGCTACTTGTTCATCGTCCAAATTCACAAAATTTCTTGGCTGGGACCCACAGTTGTGGATCTTGAGGGGTGCCTAACACCTTCCCCTTGGGATAATTTCAAGCCCTTACCCAATCTCTGGTAATGCAAACTAGTTTATGAGTTATTTACTCTAGGTGCCCTAACGCACCATAAAAATCGTTAGGTGGAGACTCTTCCTTAAACCTTCTTCCGTTAAGGAGTTGTCCAAAATGTCATAAACCCGATCTCTCTGTACCTAACCTGTGCGATACAAAAAGGGGGCGCGACAACATGGCGACTCTACTAGGGACGTTCCCTAGGCTTATACCATTACAAGTTGCTTTGTGAATTTGGACCTTTAATTTTCATTTAAATGCTTACACCTTTTCCCATTCCCCTTTATATGTTGTTAACTGTTTAACTTTTGCAAATATTTATTTCACCTGAACGAAACTGACATATCTTCATGTTTTCTTTGTAACCGCTTTCCATTATAACTGTTGTATTTCCTTTCCTTACCGCTTTCCTCAACGTGAAAATACATGCTTATTTGTTTAAATGATATTAGCTGCATATCATGTTCCACTCGTGCAAAACAAAATCCTATAGCAACGCTTACAATAAGTGGTTGGGCTATTCCAATATTATTACCCCTTAAATTCGAAAAGGCGTATTTGCGGTAAAACTAGTCGATCAGGGTGCAGTCGATGGTTCCGTGCCTTCCCCCTTGAGTTGTCCGCTCAAGGGTACCAGTCTAAAACCCCAATAGAAACCTTACTCTATAGTATGTTTCATGCATCATGGTCAAACCTAGCCAGGCTAACGTGTTGTCCACACAATAGCCTTTAAAATAGCCTTGTCCAAAGTCCATTGGGTTTCCCTGGAACCCAAAAGGACGCCTTCACGTTCTGTGCATTTATTTGGAGAACTTAAATGCTCATGCTAATTATTGATGTTAAATAGTCGAGTCTGGTGGGGGTAAGGGCCTAACCTATTTACTTTGTAGAAATAAGGCACGAGGTCCCCAGATTCGGTATGGTCACCAACATCCACCCAAAACTTCTGAATTGGTGGGAAGATTTGCACTCAAGCAACAAAACAGTAGTCAAAAAATACCTGGGCAACCTGCCCTCTCTCTTGGACATTCAGCCTAATAACATGGTGATAGAGGCTGCCACCTTATTTTGGAACTGTGATCGGTCGGTTTTTCGGTTTGGGAACAATGAGATGACACTGCTGTTAGAGGAGATAAGGGGTTTATCTGGTTTGCCTTTGGAGTCTCAAGGGTTATTGATTCCTGAAATTCGAACAGGCCGGGGTTTTCTCAAGATGATGGGACTCAAGAAGAATCCGGACTTAGTCTGATTTGAAGACTCGTACATCCCCTTTGACTACTTGTACGAGAGGTATGGCCGTAGTCAGTCTTACCGCACATATCAGGAAGAGTTCGCCCTCACCTCTCTAGGGAACATTCACCGCCGGGTATTCGTCTTCATATTCTGCTTTTTGGAACTGATGGTCTTCCCGACAAAGAAAGGGAGAATCCACACCAGATTGGCTATGGTTACCAAGACTTTGATGGAAGGTATTGAGGAGCAGGATTTCAGCATCGTACCTATGATCATTGCCGACATATACCGAGCCTTGGAGAACTGTCAACGAGGAGCGAAACATTTTGAGTGTTGCAACCTGCTACTCCAGCTCTGGCTCACCGAGCATCTGCAAAGGGGTGACTACCGTCAAGACATACATAGGAGAGTTTGGGATGATCATATTGCTTTCCATCATCCAAAGCGTACATCCCCGATATGTTTGCACAACCGGAGAATGCCAATGGATGGGTTGAGTTATTGGAAAATCTGACCGAGGATCAGATCCAATGGATGTTCGAGTGGTTCCCGACTGACGAATTCATCATCCAGACTAGAGACACTCCATTTCTCATATTGATTGGTCTTAGAGGGACATACCCTTATGTCCCGATTCGCGTCATAAGGCAGGCAGGGAGGAAGCAAGTCATCCCAAGGGTCGAGAAAATGAGTCATCTCAGGGCGGACTTCCAAAATGATGACAACCCTCACAAGTGTCAAGCTCAGCAATTATGGCACTACAGGATCCGGTTGGAGAAGGATACTATCGAGCCCAACAGGTATCACGCTGGTTGCTCTCCTTATTATCTGGGATGGTTGGAAGATAACTGGGGAGGAAGTATTGAGCCAGGGTTCGCTCGAGGACATAGGGTCATAGATGAGAAAGCCGAGGCAACAACTAGACTCAACCAGCTGCGCAAGAGGCTCCGTGACTGTGAGGAAGATCATCACAAAATCCACATAGCCAACAAGAAGCTGATTGAGGAATGGAAGGACATGGCCATCACTTCCACCTAGAGGCTAGCACACTTGGAGCGAGGCATAGTTGACCTGGAGGAGAAGTTCCTTAGGAGGATTGAGACTTGCCAGAATACCGAGGGAGCTGAAACGAGAATTCTAGCTAGGACCTACTTGCTGCTGGGACTCCGCGATATGGGAATGTTGATCAATGCAAGCAGAGATGCCGAGTCTGGGGAAGGCCCCTCTAGGACCAAATAGATAGGATTTGTCTTTACTTTGCTTTTGATGTAATAAGGCCACTGGCCATTAGTGACATTTTATATTTTCGCATTCTTAGAGTTAAGTTGGATTTGTCTATTTTATTATCAATAAAATGAGGCATTTAGTATTTTAAGTTCTCCAAACTAATTTGTCGCTAGGCCTACCTCGGGCTCAAGAGGTTCCCCAACTTAGGACGCGCTTTACATTTTCGCACTACGTGTTTAAATATCGCAATGTTTTATGATTCCTCACTAACTTCTTTACCTTTTTTTTTTCTTTATTTATTATTCCCCTCCCCAAAGGTTAGTCCGTGCACTCTTGCATCAACAGCTTATTGCACAAGATCAAAGGGCCCTTCTCTTCCTCCTCCTCCCAGTTCTCCCAAATGGAAAAACAAGGGTAAAACTAAGATGGCAGATGCAAGCGAAACCAGAAAAGACAACGGGGATGAACAGGTTGAGATCAGTGATGGTCGAGGTATTCAGGTTATGCACAAGGGTATGTCTCCACTAGAGAAGAAGCTGCTAAAGTTCCAAGAGGAACTTGACCAAGTCAATAATTTGGCTCACTTATCACTTTCCCTCAATGTTCCAGACATCCCTTTCCCACAAAACATCCCCAAACAACCAAATCATCCCAAGGACCCAGTCCTGCCAGCACAATGTAATGCCTGTCACCATAACACTCCACCTCTACAGGATCAGACAAGAGACCATTTCCAGGCTTACCATAATCCCATCTATGTGGAAACCGTAGCTCATTCCCCACCCCATACACCCGAGTCCGACGAGAAGGATAGGCTCATCATGAAATTTGGCCGAGGAACTCAAGAAATTGACCAACCGAGTTCAGGGCGTCGAAGGAGTCAAAGGGATTGAGGGGCTGAACTATGAGGATCTTTGCATACAGACCGATGTCGAACTGCCCGAGGGGTACAAACCTCCTAAGTTCGAGATGTTTGATGGCACCGGTGATCCAGAGTCCACTTAAGAACTTACTGCGACAAGATGGTCGGCGTCGGAAAAGATGAGAGGATCCGCATGAAACTCTTCATGAGGAGTTTGAAAGGAGATGCACTATCCTGGTATATCAGCCAGGATCCAAAGAAATGGATTAAATAGGTAAGCATGGCTACGGAATTCATGGATAGATTTAGGTTCAACACGGAGAATGCACAGGATGTATTCTACATCCAGAACTTAAAGAAGAAACCAACAGAGATGTTTCGTGAGTATGCTACTCGTTGGAGGTCAGAAGTCGCCAAGGCAAGACCGGCCTTGGAAGAGTAACAAATGAAGAAATTCTTTGTACGAGCTCAGGATCCTCAGTACTATGAGCGACTGATGATGGTCGAGGGGCACAAGTTTTCTGATATCATCAAGCCGGGAGAGCGAATCGAGGAAGGTATCAAAAACGGTATGGTTACTAATTTTGAAGCTTTACAGGCTACCAATAAAGCTCTGCAATCCGGTGGTGTGTCCAAGAAAAGGGATGTAGGAGCCGTGATGGTGGCACAGAAAGCCAAGTCCCCTCCCAAATACCAAGTATACCCCGCACCTTCCTTCATGTACCAACCAGCTCCAAGATACCAAGCACCCTCACTTCAATACCAAACACCCTCACCCAGCTACCAAGCTCCACCACCCACATATCAGCCTACCTCGCCCAGATACTCCCAACCATCTCCCATTTATAATGCCTACAATTCCCAAACTTCTCACTACCAATCACCACCCGCTCGCCAAAACTTCCCAAGACCTCGCCAAAACTTCGACCGCCGTCTACCAAAACAGTATACCGCCATAGCTGAACCCATTGACCAATTGTACGAAAAGCTCAAAGCCGTCGGTTGTGTCACACCCATTCCCGTTGTCGCCCTTGAGAACCCTTCTTAGTGGGTCAACCCAAACAAAACCTGTGCTTACCACTCCGGCATGAAGGGACACACCATCGAGGAATGCCGTTCCTTCAAGGACAAGATACAGAACCTCATAGATAACAAGATCATTGTAGCCAAGGACCCTTCTCCTAATGTTCGCAATAATCCGCTGCCTGACCATAAAGGTGGTGTCCACATGATTGAGGTTGATGATGACTGGGATCCCGAGGGATCAATTGGGCTGATTGCAGAGGGTGATCCGAAGAAGCCTGCAATTACTCTTAATCCGATCGTGGTCCAGATGCAGCCATCTGAGGAAGCTGAGGTAAACATGTCCATTCCACTTGAGTTTGAGTCTAGACCACCCGCAAAGGAAAAGGCCCCAGTGCCGATCGAAATCGAGTTTGTACGACCGCTCGAAGTTGCAGTCCGGCCATCTATAACATATACTCCGACAGGAATAAGAATGACCACACCTACTCCAGTGGCAATGTCAACAACGACACCCTTTTACTTAGACGCCATTCCGTGGGACTATACCACTGAAGCAAGGAGGAAAGGTAAAGGCAAGTCTGAAGAAGCCATCACTGCACAGGGTATGACGAAAACTGGCAGAGTTTATACCCCTGAACATTTGGCCGAGTCTAGCAAGAAGGCCAACAACCGTCTGCCCATCATTGAAACAGGTTCAGACGATCAGTGGAGAAAGATACAAGCCAAGGAATACTTAATCCTCGACCAGTTGAACAAAACACCAGCTCAGATATCCATCCTCTCCCTATTACAGAACTCTGAAACACACATGAGTGCTTTGCTAAGGGTGATGAGTGAAGCATACGTGCCCGACAATATCACCAGTGGGGAAATGGCCAACATGGTAGGCCAGGTACTGGAAAGTCACAAGATCACTTTCCATGAAGATGAGCTGTCGCCCGAAGGATTAGGACATAACAGAGCACTACACCTCACAGTACAATGTGAGGATCATTTCATCACAAGGATCCTAATTGATAGGGGTTCCAACCTCAACATCTATCCGCTGGTCACGCTCAAGAAATTGGGCAAAAGTCTACATGAGATAAAGGAAGGAGAGATCAACGTAAAAGCCTTCGATGGTTCTCAGAGGTCCACCATGGGAGAAATAACTTGTGCTTACAGATGGGACAAACTTGGTTTGATGTAGATTTCCAAGTGATAGATGTGCCTGCATCCTACAACTTACTGTTGGGACAACCTTGGATCCACGCGGCTGGGGTTGTGGCATCAACCTTACACCAAGCTGTGAAGTTTGAATGGAATCACCAAGAGTTAATCATTCATGGCGACGGTAGCAACCATATCTACGGTCGCCAGACCTTTTCGGTCATCGATGGAAGGAGGAAGTTGGGTGGAGAAATCTACCACAATGTTGAACGTGTTAACGCCATTGACAAGGACAAGTGGTGGGGAAGTAAGACCGAAAGAATATTGAACTGGCAAGGGTACGATCCAGGTAAAGGGCTCGGTAAGTATCTCCAAGGAATAACAAAGCCAATAACACTCAAGAAGCACGATACCACTTTTGGTCTGGGGTACGAGTACACTTGAAAGGAATTCAAGAACTGGTCGCCACCATGGTGCGGACCCTACTACCTATTGGAGCAGCCAATACCCCACATAGAGCAGACTTTCCAGCCAGCTGACATCACATATGGTACAGACGAGGAGGAAGCGCTAGCGGCAATGAGGGATCTATTTCTGGATGATGAGGATATGGACTGTTGTTTCATTCTCGAGGAGGAGGGGGAGGAAGGCCCTTCTATACAAGTCGTGAGCAAGGTATCATATCTCAACAATTGGTAACGTCAGGACAACCAAAACCCGTCGAGCCTCGGGGTAGCAAGGCTAACGAAGCAAGCATTATTTACAGTTTTATTTATTTAAAGAATTTTCTTCCTTTTCGCATTTTTAATTTTTGCAAGAAAGAGCTCCCATGTTCAAACAATTATTTAATTTATCAAAGCATTTCCAGCTTCTTTATAAATCTTATATTTACTTGCTACTGTTTCCTCCCTATTAATTTATTTACACAGCATTACTATTACTTATCTCGATGAACCGACGACTGTGACCTGCATCGAGGTAACGCAACAAGCGGATTCCGAGTCAGACGAGGATGATATAACTAAGGATATTATTAAAGAGGTCGAGAAATTTGAGAATAGACCTAAGTCTAACTTGGACGAGACTGAGGTCGTCAATCTGGGAAACGCAGAGAACGTCAAAGAAACACGTATCAGCATTCATCTATCGCCGTCAGAAAAAGAGGAATATACGAAATTCTTAAGGGAATATGAGGACATATTTGCCTGGTCATATGATGACATGACTGGCCTCAGTACATCTATTGTGGCCCACAAGCTGCCAACCAATTCAACATGCCCATCAGTGAAGCAAAAGCTCAGGAGGTTCAAACCAGACATGAGCTTGAAAATCAAAGAAGAGGTCACCAAGCAGATCAACGTCGGGGTTCTCCGGATGGTAGAATATCCTACATGGTTAGCCAACATTGTGCCTGTACCAAAGAAAGATGGGAAGGTCAGAGTCTGCGTCGACTATCGGGATCTCAATCGGGCCAGTCCGAAAGACAACTTCCCCCTGCCAAACATACACATCTTAATTGACAATTGTGCCAAGCACGAGCTGCAGTCCTTTGTAGATTGTTTTGCTAGTTACCATCAGATTTGGATGGACGAGGAAGATGCTGAGAAAACGGCCTTCATTACGCCGTGGGGAGTGTATTGCTACAAGATGATGTCATTCGGTATAAAGAATGCAGGGGCCACTTACATGAGAGCCATGACTACTATATTCCATGATATGATTTACAAGGAGATCGAGGTATATGTGGATGACGTCATCATCAAATCAAAGAAAGATGTTGATCACATGGAAGATTTGAGAAAGTTCTTCAACAGGTTAAGGAAATACAATCTGAAACTTAACCCCGCAAAGTGTGCGTTCGGGGTTCCTGCTGGCAAGCTGCTAGGATTCATTGTCAGTCATCGAGGAATAGAGCTAGATCCATTAAAGGTAAAATCCATCCAAGAATTGCCGCCACCAAGGAACAAGAAGGATGTTATGAGCTTTCTGGGAAGGCTCAATTATATCAGCCGGTTCATAGCCCAGTCCACTGTCATTTGTGAACTGATTTCAAGATGCTGAGAAAGGATGTTGCCACCAAATGGACTGAGGATTGTCAAAAGGCCTTCGACAGAATCAAAGAGTACCTCTCAACACCACCATTCTTGGTACCTCCAGAGCCGGGTAGACCTCTATTACTCTACCTTGCTGTGTTAGATAGAGCTTTCGGTTGCGTTATCAGGGCAACATAACGAAACAGGGAGGAAAGAGCAAGCAATTTACTACCTCAGCAAGAAGTTTACTCCGTATGAGGCCCGGTATTCTCTACTAGAACGCACCTGTTGTGCTTTGACTTGGGTCGCACAAAAGTTGAGGCATTATTTCTGTGCCTACACAATGTACCTCATATCGAGGATGGATCCGCTAAAGTACATCTTTCAGAAGCCCATGCCCACTGGCAAGCTAGCTAAATGGCAGATCCTGTTAAGTGAGTTCGACATAATTTACGTAACTCAGAAGGCGGTTAAGGGACAAGCATTAGCCAATCATCTTGCTGAAAATCCTGTGGACGGGGAATACGAACCATTGAAAACGTATTTCCCCGAGGAAGAAGTATCATTCGTAGGAGAGGACATTGCAGAATCCTACGATGGATGGATGCTGTTCTTTGATGAGGCTGCAAACTTCAAAGGCGTGGGTATTGGAGCAGCCTTAATTTTATAAACCGGTCAGCACTACCCGGTATCCACCAAACTCAGGTTCCCCTGCACCAACAACATGGCTGAATAT